>LBNU01012391.1:99223-114077 GCA_014162995.1 Artemisia annua
CAAACATTTTTTGTTTTTACTTTATAAACATATTTTTCCTACCAAATATTGAAGACTTGTGTGTACGATGTTATCACGTAATTCTTTGTTATTCCAGCGGTGTATTTCGCACATGTCGATCCAAGTCTGTTGTATATTTGCTTGCAAACTAATATACCAGTCGTTGAAGTCATTTATAGCAAACTTTTGATCTTTCAATATCATGTTATGCAATATGATGTAATTATACATTATTCTTCGTATGTTCTTGACTTCCCAAGCACGCGCCGATTGTTGTATAATGCCCCCAATGTCTTTGAAGGACACCAAAAGCTCATTCAACATCCTTTCGTGCACTTTCTTGTCACCTTTTAAAGAGTACATGTTTCTCGTCTCGTGCCACCGTAAATGATTTGACAAAGGTCGACTACTGTGGGTAAATACCGTCAGCTAGGTAATACCCTTTGGCATATGTAGTTTTGTTTACTTGAAACAGAGCTTCAGGGACTATGTCATCAAGTATGTCGTCGAACAAAGGAGAATTGTCTAAAATGTTGATCATTATTCGCACCCGTTACCTCAAAAATGCATGTCAAATCCAAAGATCGTATGACACAACAACTTCAAACATAATAGTTGCGTATTTCTATTGTTTGAAAAAAATAAAGATGAATAAACGTTTGGGTTATAATTTTCTAGAGAAGACAACAACTACAACGACGACGACGAAACAACAACGACAACAACAACGACAACGACGACGACGACAATAACTAAAAAAGTAAAAAAAAGAATATTAGAAAAATATAAAGAATATAAAAATAAAATAAATAATTAAAAATTAAAAATAATTAAATAAAATAAAGATAAAGATAGTAATAGTAAAAAGCAAGGTTGCAAAAATTATGAATCGGTAGGCGGGCGGTTGACCCTCTGTAGCTTGTAATCGGTCTAGGATGGATTAATCGGTGATTAATCGGATTGGCATTTCCAACAAGTTTTCGGTATTTTTGGCAAGTTTTAGGTATTTCCGGCAAAATTTATGTATTGCTGGCAAGATTTTTCTTAAAAAAAACATCTTGTAATATATATAAACGACTATAAATTATTAAAACAATTTTACGATGAGTTTGGGTACTTCCGACAAGATTTGAATGTTACCGGCAAGTTTGACCACTATTGACTGTCAGTGACTGCCGTTGATCGCAGTTGACCGATTTACAAAAATCGGAAAGGTTGGTGGACTTGTAATGCCTAGAAGGTGATTAATCGGCCCTATATGCCTTGTTTTGCAACACTGGTAAAAAGCATTAGACATTATACATCCATAACTAACGATGCAAATATTTTCTCTCGCGTTAGATCTACTCTAGAAGATAACAGAGAAATAAGTTGCACCATTCATCCTCAGGGATGAATGGTGGCTCACTTTTACCGACGGATGGATGGTAACGTGCCAACTTATCGGTTAAAGATGTATGATGTTACGATTGGTAAATCATATGGACCTATTTTGGACTTTACACAATTAAAAGTGCTTGAATAGTAATACTCCGACACATAAAATGGTAATGGTAATGGTAATTACAAAATCATTAATACAAGTAAGTACTGTGTTTGTCTATTGAAATCAACAGTTTGATTACATTAAGTTCAGGAACTAGCTAATTTTACCTTTTTAATCTTTAAACTCCACATGATCAACATCAAATAAGCTTCTCACTAATTCAGTGGAATAGTTGAATAGACTACTAGAGTTGTTTGGATCACTTAAAGTGGAAGACGAAAGTGAGACTCGAGTGAAAGGTTTATTATTAGTCGTCAGTCATATTCAACCAACCAACTACTAAAATTAAACATTCGTATCACAATAGCATTGTGTAGAAAAGTAGAATCATTCAAAAATTCAAAACACAATTAGTTATACTTTAGCATAACATAACTCATAATTAACTAGGAAAATTATAAATTCATACAAAGATTTGTATAGGACCAAAAAAGAAAACATAGTATTTTTTACCTAGTACACGATCTAACAACTAAGGTTAAAAATAATAAAATACTCACATATACTTCTTTCTTTTCTTTTCTTTTCTTTTATTATTATTATTATTATTATTATTATTATTATTATTATTATTATTATTATTATTATTATTATTATTATTATTATTATTATTATTATTATTATTATTATTATTATTATTATTATTATAATATTTTAGTTGATGGGACAACTTTTACCTTTGGCTTTGCCCCTTTGTTTTTACATTACTATGTAGATGATTGCTTCGTATGCATATTGTCTAGAAATTCTTGAGCAATCTATGTATTCGCGAATAATATTTTTACATTCCTAGAAAGAAATTTCTATGCCAATACTTCCAGGAAAATGGTCCATTCAATAATGTCCAAATTCAATAGCGACCATATGCAATCAAAAACATTGTTACATGACAACTTGTGTGCTCTCTTATTTTATTTTATTTAAATTAATCCCTTATTTAAACTTTGGAGTTACTCCGTATTAGTTATGGCTATTATTAGTGTGATATTTTTATTTGATACAAATGGAAACATTATAAATTTTTGGACTTTTCGTGTATGAGAGTGGGCACTAAGTACAAAAATTCCCTGCTAATTAAACAATGCCATGTTGCCTAAACGTGAAGCAACATTACAAGCATATTCTAGTTAAGTGGACTTATAAAAATGGTGATTAGTTTTAAAATGGATCATTATTAAATTGCATCGGAGATATATAATGAAGTCAAATACGATCAACTAATTTGTATCTGCACTTAACTATATAATGTTGGCTTTAGAACATATTTGATGGTTGCGTTAAAAGTTTTGAATTACGGAAAGAAAAGGTGAGTCTTTTGTTGGGATGATGCATGCGAGTAAAGTGGTGTTACGCACAAACTTATATAAATCTACGGGAGCATATATTTGTATTTTCTGTGAAAATGAGCTTCTTCAAACTTATATGACTCGTAAATAAAAATTACTTCATGCAGCTTTTAAAAATAATGCTCGACTAATTGTTTCAAACATTGAAGCATGTATTCTACTTTTACTTTTCTTTTCATTATATTGTGTTTAATCATATTGAATTATGTGTAATGGGACAAACAAGAAAAGTGATATAAAAGAACATTTAATAAATAAATACTGAACGGAAAGCGAATGTAACGCTAGTGACTGTCTAAGAGCAAGGGGTATGATGAATACCCAAAGCTTTTTCTTTGGGGCTCACCGAGTGTCACCTCACTTCAATACTCCCACTTCAAAATACATCCTCTATCATAACACAAAACAAACTCTTCATTTGGGACAAAACAAACTCTTTATTTGGGCTCCACCCACCCACACAAAACAACCTCTTCAATGGACATATCTGCAAAAATGTTTTGTCTTTTGTGTTCACTTCCCCGGCGAGCAGCAAGTGGCGAGCAAACGGCGACGTGGGCCGGTGTGGCGACGAGCAAATGGCGAGCTCAACAAGCTTGCCACGTCTGGACGGCGAGCATGCCAATATCACCATACACATTGCTCTAATGTAATTGGAGGAAAATTTGGCACTCAAAATTTCTTGGGCTTCATTTGATAGTACAAGATTTGGGCTTCCTACGACCTACTAATGGCACACTTTCAACGGGAAATTCATACATGCTATTTCATGCCAAGATTGTATACCCACAAAATGGTTCACGAGATTTACAAGAAGTAATCAAATTTCTTATAGAATTAAACCAAAATAAATATAAAAAATCACACTTTTCCCTCCTCGTTTGCTCATCATGAACAAGATAACATATTACGTGTCTAACGCACTCGTAATCTCTTTTTAACAAATTTTACAATATAAGCATGTTCATGATCTTCCACAAACTATGCAACTTCATATGCAAAAAAAAATGATGCAGACATCTTACTCCTTTGAGATGTATGCCGTCGTATGGAAATAATTCTAGGACTTGAGCTTCAGACAAAGATGGCAGAATCCAGAAAACAAAATATTCGGTCATTTCACTTCCAGTAGCAAAAGAAACCAGATTAAATAAAAAATCAACAAAAAACCCTGCAAAATAGAGCAAAAGAAATCCAGGGTTAACGGATGTTAGAGGAACAAGATACTATCGTAGGAAATATGTTCTAACTAGATTCACGGCCGCACTAGCTGGTCTCTCTTACAGTTATGTTACAAGGGATTGTAGTCATAAGCAGAGAATGAGGCTCTCGGACTCCCATCAGGCCATAAGTATCGAGACGGTATGAATGTCAGGTGACAATTAGACTCCGCAACTCAACATGTAATGTTACATATAGAAAGCCTAGGTATGCCTATTTCTTCATGTTACATATTTGTGTGTTTACTTCACCTTCCACACTTTGTTCCATTGTCCGATATTTCTGTTACCGTCTTTAAAAATATTCATCAAGCCTCCCTATTTATATTTTGTTAAAACTTTGGAATTCATTAATGAAGCAACTTAACTCCCTAATTTTTCTCAAAGCTAGGCAAGTTTAAAATGTCTTTTTAACTGTATTTCATTCCTAACTTCTTTTGCAATTCTTTGTATGCTTTACCTACAGCTTATCTTACTACCCTCTTTTTATCCCGAAAGAGTCGAAATACCTGTAACACCTTGTTACCGTCCATATAGTGTATGAATGTGCAATCTTCTCAAAAATCTTATATCTATGCCAAACCTTCTTGCATCATTTTTTTTTCCCCTTAAAAGTCTTCTCTACTTCCTCATTCTACCTCCATCTTTGTATAACCATTTAATTCTTAAAGGTATCAACTTTAACACTGCCTCTATATATATTGCAGAGAACTACCATATGCTAATAACATAATAATAAGGTGCTGCAAAGTCCGCTTATGGCCACATTTAACTTAAGATGCAATTAGTTGCCAAAAAGATAGGCGCCACTCTTGATTAATGATTATGCAGGATGCACTATTAAAATAACTGTAGTTATTACCTATCTTCGCAATGAGCAAATTACACAGTGTGCTCCAAGTATATATAGAAACTTCAGTAATGCTCCATGAGAGAATGTAATTTTGGGACCCGTCGCCTAAACAATGGTTCCAACTGAAACAATGGAACACCAGTCTGCCAGCGTTTTGTATCAAACATCTCATTCCATGCCTGAACTATTTCATCAATCTTGAAACTAAGACCTGCAGCAATACAATTTTCCACAAAAAATTAATGATCTTATGATAAAAAAAAAAAAAAAAGTAATGTTTTATACAAAGTAGTCTAATTTACCTTCCAAAGCTGTTCCGTTGGAGCAGTGATTCTTAATAATCACAGTTATATCCGTTTCCGATGCTCCCGCAAGTTCAAACTTTTCAACCGCAACTTCCAAACATTCTTCCCATGACGGCAAACTTAACTTAAATTCCATAACGGATCGTTCATAAAGCAATGTACCCCATAAAATATATATCTGAGATTTTATATTTACAGCTTGCTCTGCTGCTTCATCAGCAGACACATCTTTTAAAATCCCTTCTAACCCAACATTCATCAATTCAACTCTATGTTTATCAGATAAACCCAATCCATTTAGCCGTCGTTCTTCCATTTCTTCACAAATCTGCATACCCTTTTCCATGTTATCTTCCGCTTTATTGTAAAGTTCCAGAATTTGTATACAATTCTTTTCTTCTATATTAGATTTGCTCCCGATGGCATAGTACCATGAGAGCTTAGCTTGTTCAAACTGCTGCAGCCCGAGTGCCAAGTGTCCTTCATAGAAATCAGGCTTAACCTTTAGTGACTCTTCATATCTTCTTCCGGCTTTCACGTATTCCATTTGGGCCCATTCATATCCAATTTTTACTTGTTCTGCTACTAATTCCTTAGTTCCGTCTTCTGCAACGGCCACCCCTTTTCTTGCCTTGTTCAAGTGCACGTTCCCCCAATTAAAGAAAGCTAGAGCCGACATTTCTTTGAATTTTTCACCCGCAATATCAAAAATGTTTTGCGATATTTCAGTTGTGACAGTATCTTCCATTATTGCAGCGGAAAATAATTCCATTCCCACCTCGTGAAGATCCAGATATGGATTAGTATCAATTCCAACATGGTTCTTGAATACTTTTGCAAACTCGACAACCCATTCCTCAATACAATTTTTTCCCTTTCCAGTTTCCCCGGTTTTTGCCACATCATGAGTACTAGATATTAAGCTGTCAGGGTTAGAAACTTGATCTTTTTTCAACCCCTCATATAACGGCTCTTTATCATAACTAACTTCAACCAAATACAATCTAAAACTACCTTGAGGATCACTCAACTCCTCAGCCACTCTCAGCTCAGAAGTAGTCAAAATAGTAACTAAATCGCCTTCTTGATCTTTATACTTAATAAGCACACCATCTAGACCCGGATATCGTTCCCTTATTATCTCTCTCACCAATCCAATACTACAATTGACCGGTAACTCCACCCACCTAAGATCATCTCCAAGCACCATCTTCACACTCCTCGTTGCAACTTTTTCATCTACCACGCTCGTTTTATCACTTACCTTCTTCTTTTTTACCTTCTTTTTCCCAATTTTAACTTTCTTAACCAAACTAGGCTCGATATGTTCATCAACCAAACAAACACCATTATCTTCAACTCCCATACCCTTCTTAACCAAGCCCTCAACTTCCAACGCACTTAAATTATTCGGTTCCATAGTTAAAACATTCGTAACATCCTTCAAAGCCAAATCAAACTTACTTAAAGCAATATGACACCTCGCTCGAGTTAACAACGCTTTACTATACTTAGGCGCAACTTCTAGAGCTAAATTACATTCATGTATAGCTCTAGGATACTCACCAACCCCTAACTTCATATAACAACTCGCCATTTGACTACGTAAGTAAGCAACATCTATATGATTACTAGGTAACAACTTAAGTGCTTTTTCATATTTCAACATTGCACCTTCATTATCATTGTTCCGAAACAACTTATTTCCTTCTTCTTTTATTTCTTGTGACATTTGAATAAAGACAACAGTGTCTTCATCTATGTTTTTCGAAGCTCGATCCGATGAAGATGTTTTGTTGTGTTTAGCTTTTTCAGTACTAGATTGCGGTTTCTTCTTAATAGGTTTCCCCATCTCTATACCACAAATGAAACTCAATGAACTGAATTGAAATAACTATAGCAATGAATATAATTACAAGATGAAAAGAGAAAGAAAAAATAAAGAAAATGAATCATTAATTATATATATTAGCCTAATTGTGGGGTAGTGTTTGTATGAAACAGGAACTTTCAAATTTGGCGGAATTTTTTTTATATTTTATATTAATGAATTATTAAGATATGGTGGAAAGCAAAAGTGCAACAACCTGTAATTTGAATTATTTAAATTAAATATAAAAAAGATGTGTTGTTAATGGAGGACAAAGCCAGCGATAAAATGGTTGATAGAAACGTCATTTCGCACCTCAAGTTCGAGCTGTGACGGACCCACTATGACTAGAGGAGTATAGTTTATAAAATAAAAAAGTTATATATTGTGTTGGTATAATACTATAAAGGTTTGGTTTTTTAGGAATTATAGAAGTATCGATCGATAGTTGTTTACATGAAATTTCTTTGCAAGTTTGCATTTACTCAACGACATTTAACATCTTTAAACTCATTAGTCAATTACTTGACCAAGGAATACAATGGTTACTATATGTTTACTATAGAACATATAATTATGTACTTATGTTAATTACACACAGGGACGGAGCCAGCAAATAGGACCTAGTGTACAATTTTTTTGAAATCGTAATATAGAAACACATTTTGATGGACCGGGTGCATTTAAGATGCATTTAAGAAAAATTAATATTTTTTTCAAAAATTAACACTACATCGAAAAAATATATAGGGATCCCGGCCACCCACGAGAATCCTCTGGCTCCGTCCCTGGTTACACGGGATAATCGTCTTCATTTCTAATGACGTGTAGAGAATGGGTGTTGTTAGGGCTATTCTTAGTGAATATTGGCATCCTCCTTGACAAGACTTCCTCTAGTGGATATTGGCACCTTTCTTGATATAAAGTATAAACCAAGATCACACGCCTCTAATTGTGGTCACTCGAAGAGCTTCTGCAACGATATTGAATAGAAGATAAGAAAGGGGTCTCCTTGCCCAAGGCCCCATTCTATGTGAAATTCCAAAGTCGGAGTTCCATTCACAAGAACGGAGGCCAAGGCCGAATCTAAGCAACCTCTAATTCATGAGAGGCACTAAATCCCGTTTGGCTCATAATATCCAAAAGAATTTTTTAGTGAACAACCGAAGATTTTAGCGAAATCCACCTTATAGATCATAATATCATATCCAATTTCAATGCATTATCAGTAGGGGTGGCAATTCTTGACACGACACGATAACCGACACGAACCCGACACGAAGTTAAACAGGTTTGGGTTGAGGATAAACAGGTTTGGGTCAAAAACAGGTCAACCCGTCTAACCCGTTTAATAAATGGGTCGTGTTTGGGTTGAGTAAAAATTAAACAGGTCAACCCGTGAACCCGTTTAAGTATATAAGACTCTAAAAATAAAATATATAACATGCCTTTTTATGTTGGATGTGGTTTAAATTTATTGTGTTATGTACTTAATACGATTGAATTACCATTATACAATATATCATAGAAATTGACGCTTATAACTGAGAAAATTATCGTATAGTTATTTGTCTGTTATTTTTATCGTATTTTAAATTCTTATATCATTTTTGCATTTAAATTAGTTAAATTAACAAACCACCAACCTTATTCACTACTTGACCTATTTATTTAAACAGGTTAAACGGGTCAAAAGTGGGTTACACGTGTTATGCAGGTGTGGGTTAGGGTTGAGTTTCTTGACACGATTAATAAATGGGTCGTGTTTGGGTAGAGGTTATACTAACCCGCCAACACGCGAACCCGAATAGGTCAATACGAACATGACTCGATTGACACCCCTAATTATCAGTGACTTATAAATCTATCTAAATTTTCAATGCATTATCAGTGACTTATGAGTCATATAATTTAGTCAAGCCGACACCTCACTGATGCTATTAGTTTCTCTCGAACTATTTGACATCCTAATGATTTGTTGACATTTCCCCATGATACTTTATACCAGTCATCACAAAGGTTTAAGTGGACATTGCGTGAAACGTTCAAGGCATGATTTGTGCACCAGATGCTACGAATAATTTGCATGATTCGTTTCTTATCATAAGTCTTACATGATTAATTTATAAAGGCTTCTAGGAGTTGATCAAAAATTGCGGCATGAGACATTCACATATGAATGTGATGATATTTCCTTGTAAAGTTGTAACGTTCACATAAATGCCTAGTCAACCATGCATGCATCGTGGATTCAATTTTAAAGGGAAAAACGTGACTAATTCTAGCGCTCAAATCAGCTTTTATATGGCTATGTTTGGCGCAAAGCTTTTTGAAGCTTTTGGGGCAATGAGTGGTGAAAAATTAGCTTTTTGATTATTAGTGTTCGTTTGTCATGAGAGTTGTGAGCTTTGCTATTTTTTAGGAAAGCTCATTTTTCCAATGCTTCTTTATGAAGCGGTGAGCAGTGAGCTTTGGCTATTGCTGACAGCTCACTGCTACTGTTACTGCTCACTGCTACTGTTACTGCTCACTGATATTGCTACTGCTCACAACTACTTTTTCCAATGCTTCAAAAGAATCAGCTTTTATACAAGGGATTTGCTATAGTACCTCACAATTTTTTTATCAGTTTTTGTTTTGTACGTTTTGTTAGTTTAATTTTTTGACTTCTTAACTTATATTTTCTGTTCCATATTTTCAGGTTTATAGTATTTTAATATAAACAAAATTATAAAATTAAAGAAGAAATAAAATAAAAAATAATAAGAAAAAGGGAAAATCCGAGAGTACAACTTGTAAAAAGAGGGGAGTCCTTGTAACCTGCCCTTTATATAAACAATGTTTTTGGGTGTCAGGTGCCTGCGCCATAATTTCTCTTTATTAACATCGCGACTTTAGACATACTAGTAATAGTTAGAGCATGCACAACCATAACTTGTGTTAAATTTTAACACAGTGCCACGTCAGCGCCACATCAGCTTTAACATATTCACCTTAACTCACAAAAAAACACCCACAATCATAACTTAGCATTAACTCAACTATTTTCAAATTCAACCCCTAAACTAAAACTAACAATCCATTTAGTAAACCACATAACATTAAATCTTAAACATTACAATACGACGAAAAAAAAAAAAAAAAAAAAAAAAAAAAACTTAAAATAACTATTACAACGATTAAAAAAAACCGAAACATAGGAAATTTAAACCATACGAATTACAACTACTTATTCATCGTCTTCGGAATATTCTTCTTCCTGTTGTTGTTGGCGTTGAAGACGTTTCTGCCAAACATGCTCCATAAGGTCTCACTGGAGTTGAGTATGCATTTCTGAATCGTGCATTTCCCTTGCCTTGCGACGCTGGGTATCACATCTGTCGACCCACCTTTGTTGCCTCAAATGTGGTGCCGAATCCACCCACATTTCGCCACACTCACGGAGTGTAAACTTTTGATCTTTTAAAATCATGTTATGCAAAATAATGCAGGTATACATAATTCGTTGTATCTTGACAATTTCCAGTGCATGTGCCGGTTGATGTAGTATACCCCAACGTCCTTGAAGCACACCAAAAGCACGTTCGACATCCTTTCGTGCACTTTCTTGCTTCCTTTTAAAATAACTATGTTTCTCGTCAGTCGTTGCCGAGAAGGATTTGACGAAAGTTGCCCATTGTAGGTAAATTCCGTCAGCTAAGTAATACCCCTGTTCATACCTTCTTCCATTTACCATATAGAGTGCCCTTGGGGATTCGTTAGCAAGAATGTCGTTGAACAAATTAGAGTTATCTAAAACATTAATATCATTATTTGCCCCTGTCATACTAAAAAAGGCATGTCAAATCCACAAATCTTGCGAAGCAACAGCTTCAAACATTATTGTTGGGTATCTTTTATCACCCCTACCAAATTGCCCCTGCCAGCCACCGGACAATTTTTCCATGCCCAATGCATGCAATCAATGCTACCAAGCATTCCCAGAAAACCATGTTCACGCTCATGCTTTTCATAAATACTTTGAACGTCAGACCATGTTGGTTTTCTTAAAAACTCAGGTATAAACAAATCCATAACACACATGTTAAAATTATCAAGACATGCACGTGAAGTACTCTCACCCATTTGCAAATACTCATCAAACGCATCGGGTGAGCTGTCGTATGCCAATTGGCGTATGGCAGATGTACACTTCATAAGAGCACTAATACTCATTCGACCCGTAGCGTCGGGTCCTACACTAAAGTATTTAAAATGATCTGGAAGAGGATCGGATTCATAAGATTCAATACCTTTGACTATTTGTAGAAATAGTTTTCGGCTCATACGAAACCTTCTACGGAAATTACGGGGCATATACTTGCAACCTTGAACGAAATAGTTGTTTAGCAAACGTACTTCAGCAAGCTCACGTTCACGAAATATGTGGGTACGAGCCACCTGAGGATGAGCTGCTTCTTGTTCTAAGCATTGTTGATACTCGTACGCGGCAATCATAAACTCGATATCCGTTTCGTCATCTATGTTTAACCAGCTCCGAGATAATTCGGCACTTCGATTTGGATCCATTGTGAATGAAGAAGGTTTTTTTTCTTATAGAGGAAGTATAAAGACTTGAGAATTAGTAGTGGATGTGTGAAAAAAAATTATGTGTTTAGTTGTTAGGCAATATAGCCGTTATATAAACTCTAGGGGCTGAAAAAAAACGGCTATATTTTTGCCCGTTGGAGGGGGTGAAGTGATTTTTTTTTTTAACCAAACACGCCTTAACTCGGCGTTAATTCGTTCACATGGGACGTTAACGCGGCCTTAACGCCGATGCATGCAACGTTTAACTCGACCTTAACGCGCGTTAAATGAGCTTTAACGCCGGTGGGGTGTTATGTTTGTGCATGCTCTTATATGCTTTTGACAACCACGTTAAAAATATAAATTGCAAATATGATAAAGATAAATTCTAATAAGTAAAGTTTGTGGTAATTAATATTAGCGAAAAAAATTACATTTACATAAGTCGAAATACAAAATAAAAAATCAAATAAATTTGAATACTAAATTGTAAATTACTATTTATTGAATAGTGACTTTTAATAAAAGCGAATTATGTATTTATGTAAAAATGTATCCGACTTACACCGGAAAACAGAACCAATGAAAGAAGGTGGCCGGTGCTCAGCCACACCATACTAGCCCATTAATCCTAACTCTATGTTGTAAAATTAGCCCATATCCCATTATTTAAGATATTGCTTTCAAGGTGTCCCCCTCATAATTCTTGATAGTGAATGGTTACGACTTACGACAGACTATTGAATCATTCGTCATTGGCTATCTACTTCCATTTATTATGCAATTGTTTGTTCATTGCTTTTTTCCATGTAAATCCATTTAATATTGATACCGATTCTTCTATACTCATGTTTTATCAGTTTTCATATTTTTGCATTCAATTTTCAAAGTCAGAGTTGGGCAAATATAGAGTTTTTTTTTTAAACAGAGATTACATTATCACACTTCACAAATGGAGGAAGATTAAACATAACAAGTTACAACGATGAGTTTTAGAACAGCTTCATTTCTACTTCAAATTTTAATTGAAAACTTTGCTGTGAATTTCTTACAGGCTATTACTATGCAATCTTGTTTGGTGTATGTAAAATATGCTTGTCGACAATATAGTTTGAGATATATGTTAAACTGATTTTTGATACTAACAACCTGCACTTGCCGGAGGTCTCATTGGAAGCAGTCTCTCTACTTTCGGGTTTATCCTGGGGTAGGGGTATGATCTGTCTACATTCTACCTCCCCCATACCCTGCCCCGGCGGGATTGGGTTTTGTTGTTGTTGTTGTTGTTATTGTATTTTTGATACTAACAAAGTTAGTTTATGACTCAGGGTATGTTTGGCAAAACTAGTTTTATGTTGTAAGTTGTAAACTGTAAGTTGCAAGCTATAAACTTAAAATCTTTTAACATGAGCTACAAGCTATATCTTTTTCTTCAATAAAAGTGTTTGGTAAATTAGTTGTTAAATGTAATTATAAGCTGTATTTTTTTCTTCAATAAAAGTAATTTTATATTTTAACAGCTCCGAAATATTTTAAAAGCTTCATGAATCAACTTTTCATTATCGAGCTACTTGTTTAAAATAAAAGCTTAAAGTTGATTCATCCAAACGAAACTACCTTGTTTTGGAGGAGATTATTTTTGTAACAAAAAACTTACAGCTCTATAAAAGCAGCGTACCAAACAGGCCCAATTGATTAACATGAATTTAATTAACATTAGCATTAGACTCGAGGATCGGTGCTCGACTCTCTTCTTTATTAAATGTGCTGTTCACCGCTCCACATAATTTATTTGTTATCTTAGATATTCTAAAAAAAAAAAAAAAAAAAAAAAAAAAAAAAAAAAAAAAAGTTATGAAAGAAAAACTCGAACCTTCCAGATCCTGGTTCCTACGAGCTTAGATACCTAATTTGCATTCAATGTACACCACACATTTTTTTTTTTCTCACACTTACGTCCGCTACTAAACTGTTTTCGCTTAATGCATGGCTGACCCGCCACCGGGCCCCGCCCGACTAATGAAACTCCGAGGGCTTCCTCAAGTCATTGGTAGCCCCGTTCACCCCAACTCTTTCTCGGCGATCTTTCTTCCAATGAGTCATCTTATTCGGAGCGAGCCGCCACAACCACAACCCGAACACCGCCGACGCATCCCTTATCTACTTTGTTCACGCCACCCACACCACTTTCTGTCTATCCTCCATTACCGCACGACCCCCCCGGCGGCCACCTTCATACTATGACCAACACAACCACCAACGCGCCACCCAGGCAACAGCCCACCACCTGTCCCACCCGCGCCGAAGCGCGGAAACGCGAGGTGCGAACCGGACATCTCAACGTATACACTAGCCAAAGAGACTAACTACCGGCGCGGGCCGCGCCCGTACAATACCCACTCCAATTGACAAATTTTAAAAGAAAATGGTTTAACCCCCATTACAACTCACTGGTCATTCAAGCGACTTCGACTATTAAAACATAATTAGTTTTCAAAAGATAGCATTTCATTACATAATGAATAATGATGACTCGTGACGACTCCTTTATTCAAAAGTCTTCATTAACTTAAGCTAACGAACGATCACCGCTGACAATGCATGAGCAAACACGGGTCCAACTATAAGCCAACTAGTTGTGAGTACACACAGTCTTTATTTCAGGACGAAAAACCATTTTTCGCAGAAAATCCGCTATGGCAGCATGTTCTGTCAACACCATCTTGGTTAGCGAGTCCCCGCTCATACAAAGACACTTGTGAACCATACAAGTTCAGCCCCACTACCTCACCAAAACCAATTCCCGAATACCACCGTAAGCCAAACTAGGGCCCTGGTAGTTGTGGCTGACCATTAACAGACACCATGGCTCCAACAATCCGCACAAAGCTTCTACAATGAAAAAACTGCCCCCTCGCTCAATAGTCGATAAAGCTCAGTATCGCGGTAATGCCCCAAAACGTGAAAAATAATCAGCCCATTCCGTAGGACAGGGAAAACGAGAGGCCTGACCGACATCCCTTAACATAGCGCGATCCCATTTGACTACCTACTGCCCACACAACAGACGCCGCTCCCACGAACGGTAATTAAACTAAAATTTGGAGCTGCCGAAACGGCGAAACAATCGGGGAAACTAACAATG
>LBNU01012392.1:9100-23416 GCA_014162995.1 Artemisia annua
GCTTTTATATCAACTTTGAAACTCGTGGTAACATTTTCTGAAATACCTATTTGAGGATTAACATTTTCTGGCCAAATTTTTATCAAACTTTTATTGGAAAATGTCGAACGTCAACTTTTGTGAAATTTATCTTACCCATACCATGATTGGAAACCCGGTTTCTACAAACTTTTAAAATCCTTTGAAGTTGTACCATCTTATGAAACCGCGAATTCTCAACAAAGAAATTTGTGACACTTGGAAAATTATTTTTGGTCAAATTCGTACTAATGTTTCACCCAATAAAGTCTTCAAATGAAATTTTTATCCATTTCCTGAGGAGGAAAATCTCGATTTCGGAAACAAAACTTGAAGATCGGTCACCCTATCATTTTTACTACTTTACATGTATCAGGATTAGGATTTTGTATCACCGGGATATAAATCTTACATTGGAATTGAGACTATATATGAGAATTTGGAGGAGACGACACCAATGAGATGGTGAGACATCGCGTAGTTGAGACTTAAACTGTTTTAGTACCATCACCCTTCCGCCAACATTATTCCGACCTATAACCTGAACCTAATCGTGTGGACACGATTCCTTTTAGGGGTATGTGCTGTAACATCCTGAAAATTTCCTAAATTTATTTTACAAGCCAAAACAATTACTTTTGATTTTCCTTAGCTTTTGAGCTTCCTTGAAATTGTTTGGGTTTGAGAAACCGTGAAACATTTTATTTAATGTGACCGTTATCCCTTTATCGAGCCGGCACAACTTAGAAAACTTGAATCATATTGCTTTTGCCAAATTTATTGAATTAAATCGACATTGGAGAATGATTGGTCCCGAACGGTCAGGTTTTATCACACAAGCTAACCACTTGTGAATGATCAACCGTAATAAAAGCCTGAGGGTCAAGAAACCAATGCAATGAAGTCCAGAGAGTATAGAAATATTCCCGGGTCGTTATGTCCCGACGAGGAAGTGAATTGTATCAAAAACGAATTTGGGATCGAGTGATAATGAACGGGAATGGGTTATTGAATGATTATACTATGAGAATATGAATAAAATTGACTAGAAAAAGCTATATGAACAAACACGTAAAGCAGAAGAACTTAGAAACGTTCAAAAACTAAAAACGCGCGTTTTAATTAAAAAATAACGTCTACGCGCAAAATAAAAAGTGAAACGGGAGCAAATAAAATTCTACAAATGTGAAAATTACTTTTTTACAATTCTAATGACAAAAGAAAATTTTAAGAAAAATAAAAATATTTTTTTGACTTTTTAATTATTTACTATTAATTAATTACTAATTACTAATTAAACTAATTTAAATTAAAATAATTACTAAACTAATTTAGAAAATTACCAAACTTTTTCTAAAACTATTTAACAATTACAGAAGTCCTAAAAAATTATAAAAAGCTCCTAAACTTTATAAATAAACTATTTTAGAATTTATTTACTTAATTATTAATTAAAAGCTAATTAATCTAATTTAATTAAGAATAATAGCAAATGAACAGTGACAATTAAAAAACTATTTTCTAAAAATACTAAATGATTAATGAAAGCTAGAAAAATTATAAAAATATGCTAGAGATTAAAATTAAACACTACATGATTTTATTTTTGATTTTTCACTTAAAACTAATTAAACTATTTTTAATTACTAAAATTACCAAATGAAAAGATAAAATTATAAAAATTTTTATACAAACACTATTTAATACGCGAAACCTAGGAAAAATATGAAAACCACTAAGTACTCAATAAAAAAATAGAAAATAATTAAAATAGATAAATCCTATTAAATAGAAGCTATCACTAATATTAAAATGTTATTTTTTTTTTATTTTTCTTTTTGAAACTTGATTAGACACTAAAAACTAACAACTTTTGTGAAAACAATAATTTTGGAACTTAAAAAATGAGCTGTGTGCAAGCTTGTGTTTCCAACAGTGTACAAAATAAGCTCAAGAAGGATTTTTAAATTGAAAATGCTAGAAAAGAAGCTACTTATTGAACAAATGTTGTGAAATAAGCTAAAGTCAACTGAGATTAGTCCAACTTAAGCTAAAACAAACCAACAATCCTACTGAAAAGCTCAANCTACAAGTCTCAAGACAAAAAGATCTTAACTTAATGAATACGGAATTACTTGAGTACAGTCATAAGAAGTTCAAAAGACGTATGAGCATGTTGCAGAATGCGACCACATCAAGTGAGCTCGAAGGAGTGACCTAAGGGGCAGATTACTGACAGTCATCTGGCAGTCACTTCAACAACAAGGAACAAGGATTGAAGAAGCAAAGAACTTTTTGTCCTAATCTAACCGATTTTGTGACGTCCAGCAACTTGCCAAAGTTCAAATAATGAAAGAAATGATCGTCAAAGAACCATTCACCATTCGACGACCGATACCCTTAAGGGGGAGGAGATTGTTAGGAAACGTTGTCAGCGTTATTCAAGTGTCGCATGTTGTTATGATAGGTTGCTAGTTATACTTATTATGTTTTACCAGTTAAGTCATTTCATTATTGAAAGTGTTATGATGCTAATTGTTACTGAAGAGTGGGAGTCAAGGGCTAGTAGTGTTAAAGTATGGAGATGGAATCTAGAGACCCTTGGACTCCCCTATAAATACAATGTGTAGCCTTCCTTAAGGCTTGTTTGGTTCTCAGTAACTACAAAGTTTACTTATATAAAATATCCTTAGAGTTCCTTCCATATTTTTAGCTTCTTCTTCTCCATCTTGTTTCTTATTCATTCAAGTATCCTTTGGTTGTTTATGCTCATAAAGATGTGACTAACATCCTATAATGAATGGAAATGTTATGAATAGCTAATATGAAACTAAAAATAAGATTAAGTTAACTGCATATGCAACTAATGGTAAGTGATTATGCAATTAGAATAAAAACTCCACAGTGAATTGAATAGGTGAAGGTAAAACTTGATTTTGACTTTTTACTACATGACCTACTCGGATTTTAGACCTTGCATGTGCTGAAAAATATGGACCTAACAGGGTGTGTCTAGGTTAAGGGTTTAACTACTGAAAAACTACAACTACACAGATAACCAGTAAATCCAACACCCCCTTAGAAAACATCTGTTTTGGAGATTTTAGGAAATGCGTAGTTTTAACCAATGAGATCATCAAGAAATAGTATGCAGATGGTAGCTAAACCTTATTTACGAGCATGGATTTACACAGAAATAATCCACAAAACATAGATCCATTATAGAGAGGTAAGTTTTGACTAGTTTAAACACTTGTGAATGCAATGACAGTCGGGCTTTAAACCCAACAAAGCAACATCGTAATGGGCGTAGCATCTTCTCAACGCTCAAGTACACTCACTAAATACAGACACACAGAGAATAACAACAAATTACATCCACTATCTCAGTAGATGCAAAAGTAGAAAAATAACTTCACGAACTTATTTCAAATGAGAAGTTAAGGTACCAAAAGGTCCTCAAAAAACACATTCCTATTTACTCCCTTGGAGTTCTAAACAATGGCCATCCACAATTGTATGCCAATGTCCTTGCATTCTTCTTCTCTTCTTTCTTGATCTTTTTAATTTATTTTCCTATTTTTTTGTATTTTTGAGAATTTATATTAAACTGTTTTATAAGCTTTTAGGAACTTGCCAAAGCTTATAAAGGAGCTAAACTGAGCTCAAAGGAAAGAAAAACAACATCTTTTAACCACCAATAAGCTAAACTGGAAATTAGAGAAATTTCAAGCACAAAGTAATTTGAAGAAACTTAGATTCTTTATTAATGAAAGTTTGAATTACACTAGGAAAGCTCAGAATACAACTTTGATGCTAAAATTACTCTTAGAAACTAAAATAACATTAATTCGACAATAATGAAAAATAAGCTAAAAAACTACTCTCCTCCAAACTGCTACAATGCTCCAATTTATAGCCTTGAATTAGGGTTTAGAGGACCCTGTTGCCTTTTCCCAGCAATAAAATTGACCTTTGGATGAGTAGCTTTTAATCTGGACCCTTGAAGCATTTTGGCGCCAAAATGGTTATGATAACCATGGTGTCTGATAACTTGTTTAGGGGTGGTACTTTTGGACTGAGGTTGAGGGAACAGTGGGGAGCAGTGATTAGGGGTGATGATGAGGGGGGTTGGGGTCACATGTGACTGGTTTGGGTGAGTGGTTTTGCAGGGGTGAAGTGGTTTGGGAGGGAGGTGGTTTTGGTGTTGGGTTTGACTAATTGACCGAGGGGGGAGTTATATTACGGTGTTGATTGGGCTTGTGAGGGTGTCGGGCCACAGGGGAGTTATAAGGGGTTGGGCTGATGGGAGTTATAAGGGGTATTGTTTTGGGTTGGATTTCTAAAGGGTGGGTTTGTTAAATATTAGAGGTCCATTTGGTTTAGTAGAAAGTATAAGCCCAAGGACCAAACGTGTAGAAACTAAAAATTCCAAGGACCAATTCTGCCATTTTTCCAAACTTCTCCCAAGGACCTATCTTGCCAACTTTGAAATTCCATAAGGACCTTTGATGCCATTTTTCACTTTTTACATATCCAAGGACCATATTTGACCATTTTCAAAAGTTGGAGGACCTTTTCTGCCATTTGCCCAAAAATTCATTCAAGGATCAATTTTGACAACTTAAAATATTTTAGGGACCTTGAATGATAAAACTCCACAATTTTTGGATTTCAGGGACTAGTTTTGCTAATCTTTGAAAGTTGGGGGACTGAAACTGCCAATTATGCAACTTTGTTCGTTTTTCATCTGTTTTTAAACATTTTGCATTTGAAACATATAAAACACGATCCTTGGATATTTTATGCATTTTGATACGTTTTTGAGTGTTTTCAGATGTTTTGCAGTTCAGATTTGACCAAAAATGATGAGTGTTTGAGCACTCATCAGAGAAATATTGAAGTTTATACTTGATTTTATTGGAAAGATTATTTCGTGAACAATGGCGAAAGTTTCGTAAATTTTCGAGTTCGTTGGCTATGTCGTTTGAGCCCCGAACCGTTTATACGAGAAGTTTAGTACGTTGGTAAAAATGGTCCCTTGAGTTATTTTACAAATCCCACCCCTACACTTCTATTAATAACCAACCTACCCTATACTTATTTATATATATATATACCCCCCTTTTATAACTTTTTCTTATTTTCTCATTTATAAAACACACACATATACACCTTTTTCTTTCTCTCTCTACCCCTCACTGGATTCATCACCAATTCCGGCCACCCACTAGCAGATTCCGGCACCGGTCACCGGAATAATATTCCGGCGAACTATTTTCTTTACCGAATCGTTAGATCGGTGTATTTATAGTGTTTCTGGAGCTCGTGAGCTCTCGGCTCCCCTCGTAGCACACTCACGCGCCACCAGAGCCTCACCACAGTCATACCGAGACACTAACCCACCTCCCTCGTTGTTCCTCTCGACGGTAAACCACCTCACGCGCCACCTCTTGTCGTTATTTTTGATTTATACTAAACCCTAGTTTTTGAAAATCCTTTTTAAAATCGTTTTTATCGTTAAATCTTTTACAAAACCCTTTTTATAAATGTTTTAATCATGTTACAAACCGTGTGGACTCGTTTTGTTGCGACTCAGTCAACCCCGAGTCACTGAGTTGACTCGGCGTGGGATTATTTCTGGGTTTCTATTCCCTTTGAGTTTCCTTGATATCTTGGTTGTTTTTGGANTTTTTTAACGACCGTTACTAAAATAGGATCATGTACGCGAGATATGAGACAGTTTAGGGACCAAAGGTGTAACTTTTAAAGTTAGGTGACCTGGTAACCTGCTGCCAGCAGGTCATATTGCGTAGATCGACGATTTTTTGAAAATATGTTGCGTACGTTTGACAGTTTACTAAGTATGTTGCGTACTTGTGTTTATTTGTAGAAATATGTTGCGTATCTTTAGCTTTACCCCTTTCGTAAATTTTCGAGTTCGTTTGCTATGTCGTTTGAGCCCCGAACCGTTTATACGAGAAGTTTAGTACGTTGGCAAAAATGGTCCCTTGAGTTATTTTACAAATCCCACCCCTACACTTCTATTAATAACCAACCTACCCTATACTTATTTATATATATATACCCCCCTTTTATAACTTTTTCTCATTTTCTCATTTATAAAACACACACATATACACCTTTTTCTTTCTCTCTCTACCCCTCACCGGATTCATCACCAATTCCGGCCACCCACTAGCAGATTCCGGCACCGGTCACCGGAATAATATTCCGGCGAACTATTTTCTTTACCGAATCGTTAGATCGGTGTATTTATAGTGTTTCTGGAGCTCGTGAGCTCTCGGCTCCCCTCGTAGCACACTCACGCGCCACCAGAGCCTCACCACAGTCACACCGAGACACCAACCCACCTCCCTCGTTGTTCCTCTCGACGGTAAACTACCTCACGCGCCACCTCTTGTCGTTATTTTTGATTTATACTAAACCCTAGTTTTTGAAAATCCTTTTTAAAATCGTTTTTATCGTTAAATCTTTTACAAAACCCTTTTTATAAATGTTTTAATCATGTTACAAACCGTGTGGACTCGTTTTGTTGCGACTCAGTCAACCCCGAGTCACTGAGTTGACTCGGCATGGGATTATTTTTGGGTTTCTATTCCCTTTGAGTTTCCTTGATATCTTGGTTGTTTTTGGAGATTAGTTTAGGGTCCGTTTGGCCCATTTGTTTCTCGACAGTGAGCACACCCCACCATCGAAGCTCGGATGGTGGTGGGGGTGAGCTGTTAATGACCTTGTAAATGTTGTTATTGTTATGTTGCGTATGGAGTAAGGTTATGTTTGGATTTGGAGATGTATTTGGCTCACTGGGATTGTTTGTTCTCGGTAGTAGGTTTAGGAGAGGGAATAGATGATACTTTGGGGTGTTTGTGGATTGATTTGGAGGTGTTGGGATTATTGTTGCATTTGGAGTAGGATTTGTGTTGTGTTTGCATTGTGTTTGCTTCGGATTGATGGATTGGTTTGGTCTCGGGTTCGAGCCGTGACTCATATCAAGTCACGGCAAAGTCATTTAGTATTTCGTTGTGTTTGCTTGTTTAGTTTGTTTGGTTTTGGTCATGATATGGTTTCGACAAATATTTTGATACGAGATAACTTAACAAAATATATAAATGGAAATAATAAATATGAAACAATAAAATGAGTTGGAGATAGTTAAGGGATTTGGATCGAGAGGTGATTATTTATCTTGTTGGACAACATTTGGACGTATTGGACTTACGGTATTGGTTATTTGGACATTATGGGCCCTTTGGTACACGAGACGGTAGGGTACGTTAGGCCGTAAGATCTTGACGTACCTGGAACTCGAACCATACAAAATGGTCGATAAAACCAAACAACTAATATTCACGCGAGTAATATGTTCAAATATATATTATTATTGTTAGCATTTATTTATAAAACTTGACGCTAAAGTTAATTATTCAAGGAGTCGTTTGACTTGGGAAACGTTCGATAAACGGGCAAGTCATGCCAAAATTTTATTAAATCTTTTATAAACTTAATCTTTTACCGATGTTCTAAAAACATTTTCAAAGCTTATACGATTTGACATTTTATCATCTATTTTGGGAAAAATGGGTAAACGCCGAAACTATCTATCATTGTTTTTCTTTCGTTTGTTTTATCTTACTCCTTCTATTCTTTTATCCTTTTCTCTTCTCGTTTATTATTTCATTGTAGTTTCTATTTGTTTTAGCGTGAGTTATTCTTTGGTCATACATTTTACGACTTCTTCAAGAGAGCATTTTACTCTCCTTTGTCATTTCTTTCTATGTGTTTGATTTCGTTTCGCCGCCTTTCTTCGTCTTATTCTCGAAATTGTATTTTCCTAAAGATCCACACGAGATTTCAAATGTTTACTTCTTTTATCGCCATTGGAAACTAAACTCTTTTATATTAACACAAGTATTCGAGGAACGTTACTTTATAGATATTACTTGAATATTATTTCTGATAAAATATTACTCGTTAGGTTGTGCCGATCCATTACCGTTGTGCTCATACTTTGATGACATTATGTTTGGTGACCTTGTGCTTGTACCTTCTTGATGCCGTTGTGCCTACACTATTCTTGAGGCCCTTGTGATTTACTAGTTGAGACTAGTTGTGATATCTTGCATTGCTCCGTACTCAGATGAGTCCATAGCCCCACTTTTATCTATTTTAATTGCTTTGCAAACTACTTGGGGTGAGATACATGCTCTGTTTTTACTATGATCACAATGGTTTGAAAACTGTTTATTGAGCTGGAAACTTATATATGCTGGTACTGTAAGTGAAGCAGTAGCCATTTTGTTGGATAAGCACTAAGTACGATTTTTGCCACTATTAAGTCCCTCAGATCATGAGCCATTAATCACTTGCGAGTGAGCACGAATATAGTATATAGGCCTATAGGAATTGACCCTCCCACTCCTTTTGCTGGATAGGCAAATTGTGGTGTACTATATTTGAGGTTGGCTAGGTATTTGGCAGTACCTAGCGTAGGGGGCATTTGTATATATGAAATTCCGCGGTTATTGTCGACTTATTTTCAGTACAGTGCTACTGGTGTTGGGTTGGTTAACGCTTGGTGTCATGAGCTTTGTGCAGTGGTATTTTCGGGCGTATAACAACGTAGCCCCTTTCTATTAAACTTGGAATATTGTGATCAATTACTTTACCTTAAACCTATGGATTCACTCAACCTTTGTGTTGACTTTTTATCTCAGGTGTTAGATATTGCTCGCGGCATATTTTACTTTGGAGGAGCTTGGCGAAGGGCATGGCATGGTCATAGAAGACTCCGAAAACCTTTTGGACCTTTATTTTTCCGCACTATGTTAATTGATGTAAATTGAATGATTTCAGTTACAAAATTTCTTTTAAAATTTGTTTATGTAAAACCGTTCTTTGTGCCTTTTGTTGTGATAACAATCGAGTAGCACCTCCAGAATTGTATGCTTCCGCTGATTCGGTTTTCGGGGTGTTACAGAATGGTATCAGAGCCAAGGTTATAGAGAACTGGTAATTTTCGAAAACCCAGAGTATAACCATTTTTCCTATGACCAAAACGTGCCTTCCTGCCAAGCCGATGCCTCGCGTGTGATTATAATTGATGATATGATTGATGATATATTTGATGCCATACTTGATTGCATATTTGATGAGATATGTGCCTTGTTGTTTGATGCATATTTGATGAGATATATGCCTTGTTGTTTGGTGATTCATGCTTACCCCATTTTTGCTATTCACTATAAGTATTGTTATATACTTACGTCGATGCACTACACATGTCACTGAGTTACGTTATTTCCTTGCGTAACACATTATTTGATTTCGAGTTTGGACACTCGGTATGGTTTTCAAAAACGATTTTTAAAAGTGAGAGACATGGTACTAGTATAACTAAGCGGTGTATAACTAAATTCATCGACCCTCGGTTGAAAGTAGACTGATCACCTATAATCAACCAAGGATAGTGGGGACGTGACTTGATCACCTACGTCTCAGGAATGAATTTTGCATCAATCCGGGATTAGTTATAACAGGATTATGTTTCGAAATGATTTTCTTTCCATTTTTGGAAAATGGCAAAGTTTTGCATATGTACACGACACACTGGCATCACGAAACTTCGCGAAGTTAGCGACACTTCGAATCGTTGCACTTTTTTTGTCTATATGGATATTTTCGTAACCATCTGATTTCGTTCACACCGGGTCGGGTGAGACCCAATCGGTCACTGTTTTGAATTCGAGCTACTTATTCTAACTTGTTTGATATCATATTTGGCACACTAGTATGTTTTGGGATTGATGGTATCAATCAAGTTCACATGATTTTGTATTCAAGTTATCGGAATATTTATATTTGGTTTTGGCTTCGTTTGAATTTGGATTTCTTGAATTCGTAAAAATTGGATTTCGTTGTGGTTTTGAAATGGTCTCTTTGGCCTTGATTTGTTTCTGAAATTTGTTTTTGGTCACGCTACATCATAAACTTTTTAGGGGTATGTTACAGCCCCCACTGCCCCAAAACCTTACACTCTATTGATGAACCGAGATTGATCACTAGATGTCTAAGAATGACTGTACCATAGCGCTTGTAAGATGAATCTTTTGATGGAAGTAACACGACGATACAACCAATGAACCTTGTCGAGACCTAGAAAACATACAATAGGCTGATTGTAACCTAGCAGGAGTCTTAGGAACTATGAAGCAACCCGAGCCCTATCTTTGGAAGAATACCTAACCCTTTTTACTTACCTTTTGGGGATACCAGTGTTCTATTTTACTACCTTTATAAAACAATAAACTACGATACGTTATTTTTCAAAAATATATATATATACAAGTTGATACGATATTTTGAAAAACATTATTTCGGAAAACTATTTTGGCCACGATATTTTGGGAACGCTATTTTAACGTACTATTCCAAGTACCATTTTAAACGTTAAACTTTGGTTTCTTAAATTGAAGACGTGTTATATTAATATACTACTTGAAAACTATTTTAGGGGTATGTTACTTTGGGTACACTAATTTGACAAACTATTTGGGTTACTATTTTGAAAAGTCAACATTTGTTTCACTATTTCAAAGACGAATCTTATCGGCATACAAATTCGAAAACTATTTTGGATACGCTATTGTTACACTATATTTAGAACTATTTGAAGTACATTCTTTTGAGCACTCGATTTTGAAAATGCACTACTTTGAACATATCGTTTTGGTAACACTGTTTGGGAATACTATTTGAAAGCAAATTTTGAAAACATGAGCACTTTGGTATTGCCTTATGCCTCACCTTTTCCCCTACCCCTTCATTTGTAAGGAAGCTTGTATACACCACATATAAACCAATGAGTTGGACGAAACCCTTAGTTGCCTTGGGAAGTGACCCGTTGATTGGAATGGATACTTGATTGTTTGATCATATGAAGTGGATATTGGAGATTGTAGACGAGATAATAGCATTCATGAGGAAACATGGACCTTAAGTTTGTAAGTGGAGTTACTTGTATTGACTATGTTAGAGGTTCGTCCTAATGTTCATGTTTCGAAGCTGATGTTGATTCAGGTGATTCGAATTCTGTTGGTTAGGATTTTGAACAACCATGGATCGTTAACCGTTTACCTCGAAGGATCATCAACCGTTTCACACCTTTACACCTTAACCAGGGATCCACGCCACTTACCCTTTTGAAAACTACTTATTAATTTTACGCACTTTATATGTGATTACACTTTCACTATATTTGAATTCACCAATCCTCGTTAACCATTTTTAACACTTTTACTCTTTTATCCCTTTTGTCTACTCAACTCTTTTTCATTTAAAATTTACATGTGTTTTCATCTATGGCGCTCTCGTTAACGTTTGTTTACCCTTTACAAATCTTAATCATGTTTTGCTTTCAGACACTTTCGTTTTAATAGTCACCACTAATGGGGCATATTAGCCGCGATATAAAGAGTTTCAAATCATTACCTTAATTTCGTACAATACTTATCTCATCCTTACTTATATTCGTAACTCATCGCATTTTTACCCTCATATTTCAAGTCACCTCATTTCGGTTAATTACCCACTTAAATAATATCGTTCTATTTCCAACTTCTACAAACCACCATATTTCAATTACGCACTATATTTTCACTATTACTTAATCAAGTGTCAAATGCTATTATGCTATTTCTACATACGATGACCTATTTGTCATCCCATTAATTCACTTTAAATTTCTTTACCCTAAGCAATTTATATAGAAGTTTTATGTAAGTAATTAAACCCTCTTACTACACTATTCCACATTCCATTATTTTTACCACTACACACAAATTCACACAAACCGCTTTCAATTGCTTTACTGACCGTTTTACGGTCAACCTACAAGATGTTTTACTACTATATTTGGAAAACTAAGATTTCGACGTTACCACTATTTTATAAACAATAAATTAAATTCTTAATTGTCAATTACTATTTTATATTTTTACAAGGTAGTTTTAATAAACTAAAGTATTTTAAATAATCAAAATGTTTTCAATAAAGTGTTTTACTACCCTATTAGTATATTACGAATTAAAGCTTGTTAATATATTATAAATGCTAAATCATTTTCTTGCTGCCCAATCAATTATTTTACAACTCATTGCACAAGCCCTCCCATTATTAAGTAATGAACAGATTCGCTACTTTACTACCATTTCATAAACCAATGAGTAATTTCATAAAAGTTTGTAAGCTATGACGCATTTATTCTGGCTGTTTTAGTACAATTTTGTAAATCGTTTTACCCTCTCGTTAGCTGATTAGCCATTGTTTTATTCCAAAAATAAAACTATGTTATTATTGTTGTCTTACAATTTATTTTGTCATTACTTTCAAAACTACTTTTCTGCCACCCGATGAATCGTTTTGCTACTAAATCACTAGGTAAGCTACCGCTCTTCCAATATTTTATGAATCATAAATGATTTTCTTATTACTCTATGCATTGCCTTACGAATCATCTCCCAAGTTATTGTGTAACCCGATCTTCATCTTGCTTATATATCACCGATTAAACTATGATTTTATGATTATTTTATGAATGATAAATCGTTCTTCATCACTCTCCAAGCTGTCCTACAAACTATTTTGTTTAGTATTTTACATAATTTTGTCATTATTTTATAAATGATAAGTCGTTCTCTATTATTTTATAAGATGATTTACAACTATTTTATAAGGCATTTTACAATTACCTGGTGAGCCATTTACGACCATGAAAGTGTTTCATGCTACTATTTTATATAATTGATAAACTTTCTTTCTTTCAAAGTAAACCAAACCCTGGAAGTGGATCCCACACCTTCGCCTGAGATTATAGATGACAACCTACCGAGCCTTGATACTGTTTCATCACTAATAAGTTGCCCCCACTCGTTCCGTGCGATTGGATTCTTTGATCGGAGTGTAACTGTCGAACTAGGTTGTCAATGTACTTGCACCCTTATGATATCCTACCTTCTAGGAGTTCTAGACGACACGTGCTCACAACTCGTTTCTTTTATGTGACCCGACTCCTGTACCGGAATACTAAGAGATCTTAGCCTATTTAACGATTATTGATACTCGACCTCACCTTGTGAACAAAAAGGAATTTTCTCAACGTATGTTGGAATTGATTCAAGCATCTCAGGTCACGAGTGCAACCGTTTAAGTCATGATGCCTCTTAGCATTGAGTATTTCTTTTCAACCATTAGTACCACAATTTCAGTCAGGATACCGTTTGATACCGTTTGAGCAAGTTGGATACTTACACTTTTGAGCTTCGCCTATATTAAACCTTGAACCCCACTCAGCTTTGGCAACTAGATTCTTTCCTTTGATATTTAGGAACATAGGTGGACTTGCCCGATTACCCTTCTTCTTTGATATTTTTACTTTTAAAATATTTTATGTAAAATGCTTTTATATCAACTTTGAAACTCGTGGTAACATTTTCTGAAATACCTATTTGAGGATTAACATTTTCTGGCCAAATTTTTATCAAACTTTTATTGGAAAATGTCGAACGTCAACTTTTGTGAAATTTATCTTACCCATACCATGATTGGAAACCCGGTTTCTACAAACTTTTAAAATCCTTTGAAGTTGTACCATCTTATGAAACCGCGAATTCTCAACAAAGAAATTTGTGACACTTGGAAAATTATTTTTGGTCAAATTCGTACTAATGTTTCACCCAATAAAGTCTTCAAATGAAATTTTTATCCATTTCCTGAGGAGGAAAATCTCGATTTCGGAAACAAAACTTGAAGATCGGTCACCCTATCATTTTTACTACTTTACATGTATCAGGATTAGGATTTTGTATCACCGGGATATAAATCTTACATTGGAATTGAGACTATATATGAGAATTTGGAGGAGACGACACCAATGAGATGGTGAGACATCGCGTAGTTGAGACTTAAACTGTTTTAGTACCATCACCCTTCCGCCAACATTATTCCGACCTATAACCTGAACCTAATCGTGTGGACACGATTCCTTTTAGGGGTATGTGCTGTAACATCCTGAAAATTTCCTAAATTTATTTTACAAGCCAAAACAATTACTTTTGATTTTCCTTAGCTTTTGAGCTTCCTTGAAATTGTTTGGGTTTGAGAAACCGTGAAACATTTTATTTAATGTGACCGTTATCCCTTTATCGAGCCGGCACAACTTAGAAAACTTGAATCATATTGCTTTTGCCAAATTTATTGAATTAAATCGACATTGGAGAA
>LBNU01012393.1:7560-18943 GCA_014162995.1 Artemisia annua
AATGTTTCAAAAGGAAAAGAGAAAATTGTTTTTGAACAAGATGAACCAGTTAAAACAAGTCTTCCATATCCTTTTCGTCTTAATGAGCAAAAACGTCAAGATAAAAATGACATAATGAAGGAAAAGTTCTTTAAGATGTATCAAGACATTCGCTTTGATTTGAGTCTTGCTGATGCTGTTGTGTTAATGCCAAAGTTTTCATCAATGCTTAAAAACTTGTTGAATAATAAAGATAAGTTGTATGAAATGTCGACTACACCTTTGAATGCAAATTGCTCGGCAGTGCTCCTTAAAAAGCTTCCTGAAAAGCTTGAAGACCCCGGCAAGTTCTTAATTCCATGCAATTTTCCCGGAATGGTTCAATGTTTCGCCTTAGCCGATTTAGGTGCTAGCATTAGCCTTATGCCGTTTTCCGTCTGGCAGAAGTTGTCGTTATCCCCTTTGACTCCGACACGCATGACACTCGAGCTTGCCGACCGTTCTACCTCTCGTCCTAAAGGCATAGCCGAGGATGTCATCGTCAATGTGGGAAAATTTCACTTTCCGGCTGATTTTGTTGTCGTCGATTTTGATCCCGATCCAAGGGTTCCCCTCATTCTAGGACGAGGTTTCCTAAAGACGGGCCGTGCTTTGATTGATGTGTACGATGAAGAGATTACCTTGCGAGATGGTCATGAAGCCGTTACGTTTAATTTGGATCAAACAGCAAGATATTCTTTCACCGATGAGCCCATGACCATAAGCAAAATCGATATCCTTGATGAAGTTGATGAACTTTCTGAAGAGTATTCCCAAGAGATACTCGGATTTTCAAGTGGCAATCCCACTTCTTCTTCTTCCACCCCTTCAAATAATTCTACTTATCTACCCTCTATTGATGATTCTCCACCTATCTCTCAACCCATAATTGCCGACTCTTCCCCTTCCTTCACTCCATTCGAAGGAGGTGATTTCCTCCTCTTGGAAGAAGTCGATGAATTTTTATCCGTTGATACATCTTCATTCGTTGGCGATGATGATGATTCTTATTATGATCCGGAGGGAGACATTCTTTTGCTTGAACAACTTTTGAATGAAGATCCATTTTCACCTCTCCCTCCAAAGGAACTTATCGTTGAAGAAGTCAAACAAGTCGAACCATCTGAAGAAAAACTTCCAAAACTTGAGCTTAAAGAATTGCCTCCTCATCTTGAATACGCTTTTTTAGAAGGAACCGACAAACTTCCCGTCATTATTTCCAAACACCTAAAAGATGAGGAGAAGAAACGTCTCGTTGACATGCTCAAAAAGCACAAAGATGCCATCGCATGGCGTATTTCCGACATCAAAGGCATAGATCCTCGTTTTTGCACCCACAAGATTTTACTTGAAAACGATGCTAAGCCGTCCATCCAACAACAAAGACGAGTTAACCCAAAAATTCATGATGTGATCAAGAATGAAGTAATCAAATTACTCGACGCTGGGATGATTTACCCAATTTCTGATAGCTCATGGGTTAGCCCGGTCCATTGTGTGCCAAAGAAGGGTGGTATGACTGTCGTTACGAATGATGATGATGAGCTTATTCCAACACGTCTCGTAACCGGTTGGAGAGTGTGCATCGACTATCGAAAGCTCAATGAAGCAACTCGAAAAGACCATTTTCCTCTTCCTTTCATGGATCAAATGATTGAACGACTTGCAGGAAATGAGTTTTATTGTTTTCTTGATGGTTTTTCTGGCTATTTTCAAATTCCCATTGATCCTCCCGATCAAGAGAAAACCACTTTTACTTGTCCCTACGGAACTTTTGCCTATAGACGTATGCCCTTTGGCTTATGCAATGCCCCAGGCACGTTCCAGAGATGTATGACCGCCATTTTTCAAAACATGATCGGGAAGACAATGGAGGTTTTTATGGATGATTTTTCTGTGTATGGTGATTCATTTTCGTCTTGTCTCTCCCATTTAGAACAAATGCTCCAAAGGTGTGAAGACACTAACCTAGTTCTGAATTGGGAGAAGTGTCACTTTATGGTTAAAGAGGGTATAGTCCTCGGCCATAAAATCTCAAAAGCCGGGATTGAGGTGGACCGAGCCAAAGTCGATGTTATCGCAAAATTACCTCATCCCACGACCGTCAAGGGAATTCGAAGTTTCCTCGGTCATGCTGGCTTTTATAGACGTTTCATACAAGACTTTTCCAAAATAGCCCGACCATTGACTCACCTTTTAGAAAAGGAAGCCCCGTTCATCTTCACCAATGAGTGCATTGAAGCATTTAATACCCTTAAAAAGAAGTTGACGGAGGCTCCTATTTTAGTTGCCCCCGATTGGGATTTGCCCTTTGAATTAATGTGTGATGCTAGTGATTATGCAATTGGGGCAGTCCTGGGGCAACGAAAGGACAAATATTTTCGGCCTATACACTATGCAAGCAAAACCATGAATAGTGCTCAGTTTCATTACACCACAACTGAAAAAGAGATGTTGGCAGTCATTTATGCTTTTGAAAAATTTCGACCATATCTTCTTTTAAAGAAATGCATAGTGTATACGGACCATTCAGCCTTAAAATATTTAATGACCAAGCCTGATGCCAAACCAAGACTTATGCGCTGGGTTCTCCTTTTACAAGAGTTTAAAGTTGAAATTAGAGATAAAAAAGGCTCGGAGAACCTAGCTGCTGACCATTTGTCCCGTCTTGAAAATCCTCACCAAGGCGAGCTCGAGAAAAAGGATATTGATGACTCATTTCCTCTCGAAGCCCTTGGGAGCGTGTCACTTGGTGATTCTAGTACCCCATGGTTTGCCGATTTTGCAAACTACCATGCGGGGAATTTTATAAGGAAAGGAATGTCGACCCAGGCCAAAAAGAAATTTTTCAAAGATGTGAAACATTATTTTTGGGAAGACCCTTATTTGTTCAAAATTTGTGCGGACCAAATCATTCGGAGATGTGTCCATGGTAAAGAGGCCGAAGCTATTTTGATGGCATGCCACAATGGACCCACAGGGGGACATCATGGTGCCAATTTTACTGCTAAAAAAGTTTTTGACTCCGGTTTCTTCTGGCCTTCGATCTACCGCGATGCACAGGACCTGGTGAAGTCTTGTGACGCGTGCCAACGACAAGGAAAAATTTCACAGCGGGATGAGATGCCTCAAAACTCCATCCAAGTTTGTGAAATCTTTGACGTTTGGGGAATCGATTTCATGGGACCATTTCCATCTTCAAACAAAAACAAATACATCCTCGTGGCAGTCGATTATCTTTCTAAATGGGTTGAAGCAAAAGCTTTTCCAACTAACGACGCCCGAGTGGTTGTAAAATTTTTGAAAAGTTTGTTTGCCAGATTCGGTACACCTCGAGCTATTATCAGTGACCGTGGAACTCATTTTTGTAATGACCGATTTTCAAAAGTTATGTCAAAATATGGTGTTACCCATCGACTAAGTACCGCTTATCATCCTCAAACTAGTGGTCAAGTCGAGGTGTCGAATCGTGGTTTAAAAAGAATTTTGGAAAGAACAGTGGGTGAGAATCGTTCTTCTTGGTCGGACAAGTTAGATGATGCACTCTGGGCCTTCCGCACAGCTTATAAAACACCAATTGGTTGTACCCCTTACAAGCTCGTGTACGGAAAGGCATGTCATCTTCCGATTGAGCTAGAGCATCGCGCCTACTGGGCTTTAAAACATGTGAATTATGATTTAAAAACCGCGGGTGATCACCGAAAAATCCAGTTGAATGAGTTGAATGAACTCCGAGATCAAGCTTATGAAAATTCTTTGATTTATAAGGAGAAAACAAAACGGATTCATGATTCAAAAATCAAAAATCGTGTTTTTAATGTCGGTGATCAAGTTTTGCTTTTTAACTCAAGGTTAAAAATATTTTCTGGAAAGCTAAAGTCCCGTTGGTCTGGACCGTTTACCGTTGCCCAAGTTTTTCCTTATGGTACTGTTGAACTTTTTAACCAAAATGGGGAACATTTTAAGGTAAACGGTCATCGTTTGAAACACTACTTTGGAGGGGATCTACCTTTGGTGATCCCGGATCTCCAAACTTTCCCCAAGGACAACTAAATTCGGGGATAGAGTCAAGCTAAGTGACTCGATGATCAAAAACAAAGCGCTTCGTGGGAGGCACCCCATGCTTATCCATCTATGTTTTTTATTTTCTAATAAGTAACGCGAGGAGGGCGACCTCTTCCAATCTTGTGTTTGCTTGGTTGTTTGTGTTTGTGCAGGATTTCTCCAATTCATGATGACTCTCGTGCTCGTGGATCGTCTCATCTCCACTCGAGTCCCATGTCTTGCTGCTTGCTTGGAAATCCTATATCCAAAATCTTATCGACTAATGGTATCTTTGGCATACTTGATAAACGGCCTTAGATTTATTGTTAGGATTACCCTTACATTGAAAACATTGAGGACAATGTTTATCTTTAGTCTGGGGGGGTGTATCTTCGATTTGATTGACCTAGCACTTTCATCTTTATCGTTTACTTACGCAACCCCGTTTTCCTCAAAAATCCAAAAAAATTGAAAAAATTTTGAAAAATTTTCAAAGCAAAAAGCACAAAAAAATGAGAAAAATATAAATAATACAAAAATAGAATAAAAGTTTTGACACCGAGTTTGACTTTCCTACTAGGTAAGAGTGGGAATAAAAATTTTGACTTGATTCGGGCATGTTGAGCCCTAGCATGTTCCCTTAACCAAAGATGATTATAAAAGCTTTTGCTAGTTTTGTACACAAGGAGCTACTCTTTTGTCGGCTCCCGTATTTTACTTTATATATGCATGGCTTAAAAATTATCGGCTAAGTATCCGCGGATCTCATTATTTGAGATTTTCAAAATGCGGAGAATGAGATATGATATTGTTTATCTAGAAGTTAGTTACCATACGTGGAGTAGTGGTTCTCTTTAAAGCTCATCGAAGGTACTTGTGGCCTTTCGTTCCCATCAGCTTGTTTCACCCCATATCTTGTGTGCTAATTAAAGATGTTAGGTTTAGCCGATAAGTAGTTCTTTATCTTCTTAAGAGAATCTTTGCTTGGGAAATTGGGTACACATCACGGATACACGTCAATTGAGTTGTATTGTATATCGTTGAATAAGCGTAGTACGCATGTGGTTTCAGAGCTACCCAAAAGCCCGTTGTTATGTATGAGCTAAGGTGCTTTAAGACTTCGGATTGAGATCGGACCTTGGATCCTAGATTTCAACCTTAGCAGTTGGCGGTAGGTCTTGGATTGAAACCGTGAAGGTTCGGAGTTGAGAAGTTACTAAGGCAAGAAAAAGAAAGAAAAAAAAAGTGAAAAGAAAAGAAAAAGAAAAAAAAAATGAGAAAAGAAAAAAGAAAAAGAAAGAATAAGGATGTATGTTGAAGACTTATGGATCAAGAGTTCTAGTGTTCAGACTAAAGTTGGTCGCGCGTGAGGTGCATGTTACGATCCTAGATCGGACGCATGAGGTGCACGTGAAATGTAATCACCAACTTATGTCTATTTTTGATGTATTCCAAAGTCTTTGTATGTATCCAATATCCTTGATGTAGATAGCTTCATTTTTTAGTAGTTAGTTTTAGTGTTAGTTTCTAGTTTATTTTCAATGTTTTAGTGTAATGTTTACTTAATGCAAGCTTTCATTTCATTTTACTTTGCTTATTTCATAGCTTATTTCAATCTTTCTTTTACATTTCTACATCTTATTCAAGCTTCTTTACTTCTATCTTGATCCAAAATAAGCTTACATAAGTCTTGCACCACCTTTGCATGAAAAGAAATTTCCGTGCTTCTTTATGATGACTTGAGCTTATTTGGGTTTTGTTAGCTTGTAAAAGCTTCTTTAAAAGTTCTTATCTAGCTTAATATTTAAGTTTTCTATTAGTTTTCTTTGTTTTTTAATGTTTTCTCACGTTCAATTTGGTTTACAAAGTTACAAGCCCTAGAAATATTTTAGCTTATTTTTGGCTCGTTGAGCTTATTAAGGCTTATTAGGAATTTTTACTTTGCTTCTTATCGAGTCTAAATAAGTTTTGGTTAACTTTTGTAATAATTTTCACGATTAAAAAGTTCCAGGGTCTATTTTTTTTGAGTTTAGCGAGTAGTGAAAATAGGGTTTAGCGAGTTTGATTTTAAAAATAGCGAGTATGACTTTCTTAAAAGTTCCAGCGAGTATGCTAACAAAGGCTAGCGAGTTTCTTCTTGGCTAGCGAGTATGGAATTTATTTTCTAGCGAGTTTGGTGCTTTTTCCTGATCTAGCGAGTTTGAACCTAAACCTAGCGAGTATCATTTTTTGTACTTAGCGAGTTGGGTTTAAAATGTGGCTAGCGAGTATGGTTCTTGGATGTTAGCGAGTATGGTCCTAGATAGCGAGTATCAAATTTTTTTTGTTAGTCCAGCGAGTTTTATTAATTTAAATTTTTAGCGAGTATGTTTTTTTTAGTGTAGCGAGTACCATTTGTTTCTTATAGCGAGTATCAATTTTATATTTTTGCGAGTATCCTTTATTCTTTTGCGAGTATGGTTTAAGTTGTGTGAGTTACAATTGTTTTCAAGCCGAGCTAGGCTTTTATTACACTTCATCGTTATTCGAGTGAAGTTTTGTTTAGAATATTTCTAAGCGAAACTCTGCCGAAATTTCTTTAAACCTTTTAGTTTCATCTAAACTTAGTTTACTTTATTTTCTAATTAGTTAAAGTCTTTAGTTCGTTAAAACTTTAAACGTTCTTTAGTTTAATCTTTTCTTTACGTTCATTAAAAATATAAAACTCAAAAAATATTTTACTTTTTACTCTCTTTTATAATTTGTAGTCTTCATTTCATTTCTCTTTTACGTTGTATTTAGCTTTATGTTTTCTTTTGTCGCTCTTCTTATTACTTTTAATCTCGGTCTTTATTTCATTTAAATTTCAAACAAGCTTTCGTAGTATAACTAAAACCAAATCACATTTTTTAAACCAATTCACTTCACATAACTCACGACTCGAGTGACAAGATCAATTTCAACCCTCGTTGGGACAACGATCCGAGGTTCTTGCTTTCACTAGCTAGTCTGCCCTCGACCAGTAATGAAGTCTAAGTAAACACAACTTTTCTCCATATAGTTTTCACAACCAAATAGTTTAGTTATTTTATTTTACTTGCAATTGTAGTAATTTTGGGTTAGTTGACTAGCAACTAATTCCGCCCACTCCTTCAAAACCGAGATTTTACTTGCTTTCCTAAAAATATAAAAAATACAAAAAGAATCTTCCTTCACCATTAGACCTATTAGAGTAGTTTTTCTGTCCTAACGAACACTATTCCCTGTGAGAGAACGATCAATCCCCCGTACTTACCACTATCCTATACTACATCGGTCAGGTACACTGCCTGGTGGGGTTGTAAGCCTCTTGAGATCCCTCGAGAGGTAAAACCTGTTGTAAGGTCACAAAACCACGCATCACTATTCACAACTAGCACTCCTAGAACTACTTACAATGAACACAACACAACTACACAAATGCTATACACAATATACACAACCAATATACAATACTTCTTAAACTTGAGGTTGAAGGAGAATTCTTCTCTTGCACTTTGGATGAAGATGGATGATGATGGATTGAATCACTTGAAACAAGGATTAATAATCTAATGATCAAAGGGTTTTGGAAGATGTTTAGAGAGATTTAGATCTGAAAATTTTTGTGCAAGAAGTGAGGAAAAATACCAGATTTAAGGTGGTATTTATAGGAGAAAAATTCTGACAGTTTCTGACAGGGGAGCGTGGCCGGTCCCCTTAATTGTGGCAGGCCCCCTTAAAATTAAGGGGGCCGCCCCTTATAATTAAGGGTGCTGCCCAGCTGTAACGGCCAGAAACTTTGTTTTTTAGTGGGGAAAGTTTATTTGGTGAAAAACTAACTGATTTTGGTTAAAAATTTGAATTCATATATTTAGTATGATTAAAACATTTTTCTTTATTACCAAAATTGTTTTTCAAAAATATATAATATGTTTATATAATTAAATAAACTTTGTGATAATTAATTAAATACCCCTTTGATCATGAGATGTATTAAGCACTTGTTTATTCATACCTTAAGTGATTAAGTTGGATATAATGATATAAACTAGCTTAATACTTGTTTACGTAGTAATCTTACGTTTAATGATTTTACAATTTGTGATCGTCAAAACGTAGAGATATCGAAAGATATAAATAACGTTTTTATACATTATTTATGTCAACAATCTCCCCCTTTTTGATGATTACAAAATCTAAACTCATTAAGCGTAAATTAGTGTATATGCAAGTATTATTGTGAGTTTATTTCAATTCTTCCCCTTTTTGTTAGCATCAAAAAGGTTATCCCGATTTACTTGGAGCTCCCCCTTGACGTATACTCCCCCTCATTTTGAGGTCATAAGGAAAATCGAGATATGGAATGCTTGCAAAAATATTTAGATAGCACAATATATATATATATATATATATATATATATATATATATATATATATATATATATATATATATATATATATATATATATATATATATATATATATATATATATAATACTTCTAGAACTACTTACAATGAACACAACACAACTACACAAATGCTATACACAATATACACAACCAATATACAATACTTCTTAAACTTGAGGTTGAAGGAGAATTCTTCTCTTGCACTTTGGATGAAGATGGATGATGATGGATTGAATCACTTGAAACAAGGATTAATAATNGAAAACAAAGCAAGAGTGCGAACTTCACGAAACAAAACACAAGTGTCAAGTGCTAGTAACAAGGATAACGATGAATTTGTGTCAATAACCAAACAAAATGCTGAAGCTATTGCTGCTCTTACAAAACAAATGGGAATTTTAATTCAACACAAGGAACAACCCTCTCAAACCGTCAATGCAGTTAACCCAAGTTGCGAAACTTGTGGTGGTCCCCATTCATATTACGAATGTCCAACAATTTGTAACGTTTCTAACGAGCATGTGTACGCTGCTAACATGGGTGGTAACGCTTACCAACCCCAAGGAGATCGCAATCTCCTCAGCTACCGTTCCACCAACTTTCTTGCACCACCACCAGGTTTTCAAAATCCGACTTCAAATCAAAACGTGCAAAATCGTGGTAATCAAGTCAATTAGAATCAAAGTCGTGCATATCAAGGTTTTCAAAATCAAAATCAAGGATTTAATCAAAACAAGAATTTTCAAAGTAATCATGGTAATTTTGGAAATCAAGGTGCTAATTATGGAAACAATAATCAAGGAAATCAGAATTTTCAAAATCAAGGTCAAGCTTTTAACAACAATGCCCGTGGGCAAACTTTTAACCAGAATCAAGGTGTTGTGCAAAATCAATCGAACACGGAGGAGTTGTTGGTAGAATTACTTCGTCAAAATCAAAACAACCAAACCATTTTGCAAAGTCAGCAGGCACAAATTAAAAAACAAGAGGAAATGAATAATGTATTGATTAATCAAATGGCTGAATTAAACAAGCGTTTAAATGATCGACCCTCNATCAATCGAACACGGAGGAGTTGTTGGTAGAATTACTTCGTCAAAATCAAAACAACCAAACCATTTTGCAAAGTCAGCAGGCACAAATTAAAAAACAAGAGGAAATGAATAATGTATTGATTAATCAAATGGCTGAATTGAACAAGCGTTTAAATGATCGACCCTCAGGTTCGGGTACCACTTCTCTACCTAGCAACACGATCGCTAACCCGATGGGCGATGTCAAGGCGATCACAACACGCAGTGGCGTTTCTTACAAAGAACCAACGGTTCCAACTACCTCTTATACTCCTCCTTCCAAGGTAGTAGACCGTGCAACCGAGGTGACAACGGATACGAGAATTCCTATTCACCAAGGAAGGACCGAAAATATCCAACCTCCGGTGGTTCAACCGACAAATGAAAATGCAAATGTTTCAAAAGGAAAAGAAAAAATTGTTTTTGAACAAGATGAACCAGTTAAAACTAATCTTCCTTATCCTTTTCGTCTTAATGAGCAAAAACGTCAAGATAAAAATGACATAATGAAAGAAAAGTTCTTTAAGATGTTTCAAGACATTCGCTTTGATTTGAGTCTTGCTGATGTTGTTGTGTTAATGCCAAAGTTTTCATCAATGCTTAAAAACTTGTTGAATAATAAAGATAAATTGTATGAAATGTCGACTACACCATTGAATGTGAATTGCTCGGCAGTGCTCCTTAAAAAGCTTCCCGAAAAGCTTAAAGACCCCGGCAAGTTCTTAATTCCATGCAATTTTCCCGGAATGGTTCAATGTTTCGCCTTAGCCGATTTAGGGGCTAGAATTAGCCTTATGCCGTTTTCCGTCTGGCAGAAGTTGTCGTTACCCCCTTTGACTCCGACACGCATGACACTCGAGCTTGCCGACCGTTCTACCTCTCGTCCTAAAGGCATAGCCGAAGATGTCATCGTCAATGTGGGAAAATTTCACTTTCCGGCTGATTTTGTTGTCGTCGATTTTGATCCCGATCCAAGGGTTCCTCTCATTCTCGGACGAGGTTTCCTAAAGACGGGCCGTGCTTTGATTGATGTGTACGATGAAGAGATTACCTTGCGAGATGGTCATGAAGCCGTTACGTTTAATTTGGACCAAACAGCAAGATATTCCTCCACCGATGAACCCATGACCATCAGCAAAATCGATGTCATTGATGAAGTTTCTGATGAGTATTCTCAAGAGATACTCGGATTTTCAAGTGGCAATCCCACTTCTACTATTTCTTCACCCCATGATAATTCTTCTACTTCTCAACCTATAATAGCCGACTCTTCCCCTTCTTTCACTCCGTTCGAAGGAGGTGATTTCTTTTTGGAAGAAGTCGATGCTTTTCTTTCTACCGATACATCTTCATTATCGGATAGTGATGATTCTTACTATGATCTGGAGGGAGACATTCTTATGCTTGAAAAACTTTTGAATGAAGATCCATTTTCACCTCTCCCTCCGAAGAAACTATTTATTGAAGAAGTCAAAAAGGTCGAACCATCGAATGAAAAGCCTCCAGAACTCGAGCTTAAAGAATTGCCTCCTCATCTTGAATACGCTTTTTTAGAAGGAACCGACAAACTTCCCGTCATTATTTCCAAACACCTACAAGATGAGGAGAAGAACCGTCTCGTCGACATGCTCAAAAAGCACAAAGATGCCATCGCATGGCGTATTTCCGACATCAAAGGCATAGATCCTCGTTTTTGCACCCACAAGATTTTACTTGAAAACGATGCCAAGCCGTCAATCCAACAACAAAGACGGGTTAACCCCAAAATCCATGAAGTTATAAAAAATGAAGTTATCAAACTCCTTGATGCGGGGATGATTTACCCAATTTCCGATAGC
>LBNU01012393.1:27311-49030 GCA_014162995.1 Artemisia annua
TTGTGTGTGAGAGAGAGTACAAGGAAAATGAACCTATTACGTTTGATCACCAGACAACACCAGGACACTTACAACCCTCCCCCCCCCCCCCCAACCCGGTCCTTGGTATTCCCCATTATTTCCAAATGGCCTAAATATCAAAAATTTGACATTTGACAACTATGATTTCACATTGGGCCTTGTCACACTTAGCCCAATCATTAAACCCAACAAATAAATCAAACGGATCCTTAAATATTTATCTTTGGGCTTTCACTATTCCTAAGCCCAGGGAATAAGCCCATGATCAAACCAACTAAAACCCTTTAATGATTTATATAACTCGGCTCAACACTCAATCACTTTGGACCAAATGCTAGTGAATTCAACGCACAACTTTTATAATAAATTTCACCACTTGATTTATCACATTCCAAAGAATCATGAACAACCAATATATAAAACATATATGTATATATGAGCAGTAAATAAAGGCCAAAGTTAAACGAGTTCGTGAAATCCCAAATGTACTCGAACTTGATCAAAACTATTGCAAAAGATTTCTGATATGTTCTAAACCCTTTCAAATGAGTGTGTAAACATGTTAAGACATCTCACATGTCACCCTAAAACCTAAACGTGCCCTGATGGATTTATTTGAACTCGATATTATGAAATACGTACACTAATATATCACAAAGACCCCAAACTAATGCACGAGACATCAAGAGACCTAATTTTTACACATTACAACACAAAAGAACTAGGCATTATTTGTTTTGAACTCCCCAATACACTAGAACCCATAATTCGATCATATACATATGGTTTTGGTCACGTTTGATGTCATCTAGACTCTTGAGTATTTCCCAACTCACACAAACCCCTATGAGACCATCAAGGATCATATAGAACAAGATTAAACACTTACAACTTCCCTAGACCCCCATTCGATCACACTTATGTTTTTGGTCACGTTGAAAATTAGTTTTGGACCCCTTGATGTCCTATGATCAAACAAAACCCTCGTATGCTATTTTGTAACATCCAAACACAATCTATAACATATCACTTGATCCTTTAAGACTCCTAGCATACGAATTAGGACCCAAGATCGGTTTCTAGAACCCTTTGCTTAGTCACTCACTCGAACTGAAACCCACAAACCCTTACACACTTGTAAACCTAAGTTGCACAACACTCAAGTGACCGTACACCCCTAGGATTAGTTCCTACTTGTTATCACCTTCCATTATTCCTTTTGCCTCCCCTCAACTTGTCCCATATCCATGGTTATAATAAGTTCTAGGGGTGTGTACGGTTCGGTTTGGGTCGGTTTTTGGCTAAAACCGAAACCGAACCGAAATGTTCGGTTTTTATAGAACCTAAAACCGAAACCGTTCGGTTTTTGGCGGTTCGGTTTTCTCGGTTTATCATTGGTTTCGGTTCGGTTTTTCGGTTGTTCGGTTTCTAACCGTTTATATTTGGGTATGCCAAATTTATACTTATAAACTTGTATTACACAGAGTTGGTTATTCTTATTTACTTCTTTTTTTTGTCAATGTAAGCATAATAATGTTTATTGCATAATTGTATAATTACACACATATAGATGAGACACACAGATGCAAGTCAACATACACATAATATGATCATCGTTATATATTTATTAATATATTCTCAAGTAAATATATGACACGACAAACACGCATATAAACATAACCGTTAAGATAAATATATAATAAATCTACCCATAAAATGAATATAAATTTATAAATTTGATTAATTTAGTTATTTAGTCATCTTATATTAATTATTTATTATTATATAATAAATCGGTTCGGTTCGGTTTTTACGGTTCGGTTTTTGGATGAAAACCGAAACCGAACCGTATATTTCGGTTTTTGAAAAAATAAAAACCGAACCATCGGTTTTTAATTTCGGTCGGTTTTTTCGGTTCAGTTTTTTCGGTTTTCGGTTCGGTTTCGGTTTTTTCGGTTTTGTTTGCTCACCCCTAAATTAAGTTCCATGTAAAACACCCCATATGTATCACTCAAAACCACACAAACAAAACACACACAAGTCTTTTTGTTTTCTGTGATTTTGTCGAGAAGAAAGGAGCCAAGTAGAAAGAGTATTAGTTCCATCAAAGATCGAATAGGAGCTCTCTCAAGTCCTTGTAGTGTGATTCAACGAATTGTAAGGTCCCCTCATACCCTCTCCTCGTCCACAGTCGTATTTCATCCCACCTTTAAGGTGTTGTAAGTCTTCTCAAAACACTTAGTCATTTTCTTAACACTTTGATATGTCTCATGATATGTTTGAACACATTAATCTTCCCATTTTTATCTCCTAGCTCTCGTTAAGCTTAAACCATATAAACAAGATCACTTGAATCTCTATATAGCTAAAAAGGAGTTTACACATTGGTTACACACTCACACTAACAAATAAACACCTAATATCACACGTATGAAATGTTTTTTGGCCTATATCGAATGTATACTAAGTAACGTAAACTCCACAGAAATTGTTTTGTCATATGGAATGGTCTTGTAAAAACTATATACGTATGTATAATGTGTTCAACAAAGGGTCAAACCTGATTCTCCATAAACCAAACTTATATAAGCTGAGTAAATTAGCACCCCTAATCCTACCATTACTTTCCATCTTTGCACTCCTAGTCTCCTCATATTCCACAATTTCCCCCGATTCAACACTATCCTGACTCAAAACTCCATTACCACCTTCATAACTCTTTTCCCAGAATTAACATCATTCTCATACCTCTTAGGTATCCTAACATTACGTTTCAAACCTTGCCTATTAGAAGACATTATTGCATATACAACACAAACAATGACTCAAATAGTGAAAAAGAACGCTTAGAATACTAGCAAAAAAAGAGGTAATACTAATAGAAATTGAAAAACTCAATTTTGGCGCCAAAATTGAGTTTCAATATTAATGGATGAAAATTGGGGAAAATAGTATAGACTTGATCAGAATAACAAGCTGAATTGATCTATCGGATTGGATTTTAAAAAAAATGACGACTAGATAATACATAGCCTAGTCAAATCATTAAAAAAATAAATGACATGTGGGTAAAATTTTATTCAGAGCTGGTAGCCGGTTGCAAAAGTTGTTAGAACGTGACGAAGTTGAAACTTTCAATTACTAGATTGGTAATTTAAAATTTTCGTTTACAAACTCTTGTGAAAATTCGTTTTTCTATTTGACTTAAGCCAAAGTATTTTATGTAAAACTTTTACAGTGTGTTCTCGAGTTTCTTTAAAGGAGAGAAAAAGGAAAGGAAATGGGTGAAACAAAAAAACTTGTGTTCTTTGGTTTTGCTAAAGAAAGAAAGTGACTGAAAAGGGGAGGTCACGTGGGTGTTTTTGCTATCAAATGTTTCGTCCCAATAATGGGATGAAAAGGAAGGGAATGTTACCAAAAGACCTAAATACCCCTTAAATAATTGAATGAACTTGTTATTTCTCTTTCCATTTGTCACCATCATCTTCACGATTTATTGTCTCTTTCTTCTTACTGCACTTCTTTCATTACCATCATTAATAACCTTTTAAATGCCCAAATAGTATCAACAATTCATGACCATATTCAAAGAAATCATGAAAAATAATAATAAAAATATCCCAAAAATAAATCTTTCATAGCCATTATGATCCATGCCCAGATTCAACCGTAGATTGTCTTGATTTACAAAACCCATATCAATTTCGATTCTTTTATGGGCTTAGTTTTAGAAGCTAACCAATGAAAACCATATCTCTTCCATAGTCCTTTCACTGTGCTGGTGTTTAGTACCGGTGGCGATGGATTTTAGAAAGAAGCTCATAATGATGATGGGATTTTGGGAAGAACTTGATGATGGGATTAAACAAGTATGGAGTTATATAAACATGCTTAATCATTCTATATTTATCAGTTGTTGAATTTATACCGGAATTTATCTTGATTTGATTTTAACAAAATAGGTGTTAGATTTAAAGGGTATATTTGTAAATTTGTTATTCTTTGTTTCTAGTTTACATTTCCTTTCCTTCCATCTATAGAACACCATTTTTTTTTAAAAGTTTCTATACCCTCCCGTACTCTCCTTTCCATCACTACACTTTTCTTTCCCTTTCTTTTGTAAATTTTTTAAACACAAGCAGGGGCAATTTTGTAAATAACAGTTAACAAATTATGCACACTCCCAAATTAGATCTATAAAAACACTTTTCCCCTTTTATTCTCATTTAACCCAAAAATCTGTCATCACACACTCACTCACCCCCACTCAATTTTGTAAATAATTTGTAAATAACAGTAACAAATCCTGCAAACGAAGCGTTATCTCATTCGAAACCCTAACTCCACCGTCTTCACCACCTCCGAAACCCTAACTCCCGGCACCGTTATAAAGTTAGGTATAATACAACGATTCATTTACATTTTATCGATATGTTGTTTACAGCTAATTATGTGTTTATAAATCAATGGATGGTTATTCTTTTGTTGATTGTTACTAATTAGTAGTTGTTTAATTTCAGAGTTTAGTAATGTAATTCTCTATGAAATTAGTTGTTGAAGTGAGTAGTTTGTATTTGATCATGATAAGTCTTGTGTCGATATTAGAGTCGGATACCGCTTTAGAAGCGTATTGTTTATAGATGAAAAATAGATAACTGTTTGCTTAACAAAAGTTTTTGTGATAGATGTTTTCGATCCATGAAACTAGGTAGGTTAATAAGGAATATGAATGTGTAAGGAGCTAGGTATAAAATGTTGCATACGATTTAGTTACCAAAAATAAGATCAGTGATTTGATTTTTTTGAATGAGTAATTGAATGAGTTTGTGTACGCGTTTTTTTTTTTTTTTTTTTTTTTTTTTTTTTTTTTTTTTTTTTTTTTTTTTTTTTTTTTTTTTCATAAGCTGTGAAAAAACAATCGCATAAGCAAGTTGTACGCATTAAACATATGACCAACCAGAAGAGAGACACGTCAGAAAATTTATTGCAATGGATGCTTCATGGAGTAGTACATTATTCACGTTTATTATATAGTATAGATTAGAATATAGTGTGTAATTGTATATGTGATTAGCGTTTTTGAATGAATGGAAATTTGACGTATAATGTATATAGATGATGCAGTTAGTTTTTGTTAGATCAGTGATATGCAAAAATCAAAATAGTGATCAATCGTTGTGTTAGGGTAGTTTACTGTATTACTTATTGATAAGTTAGGGCTATGATCTAGTGGATTGCTACATTTTGATTGAGAAAAGTTGAAAGTGTATCTGATATGGGGATGTGTGCATGTGTAATGTACTGATGTGCATGTCAGAAGCGCAGTTACTGTTTGTTTAGTTAATTTAGGATATTAGAGATATGGCATTCTTACGGTTGATGATTTCGGATGTATTGATATGCGAAGCATCGAATTTAAGGTAGCTTCATTAGTTGCTGACTTCTTGTGGTGATGTAGATATGCAGACTTTGGTTGTATTAGATAAAATGTATTTAGTCGTTTCAGTTATGTTTCTTCATTAGATGTTCTTCAGAATGTAAGAGATTAGGCGCTAGTTAGATTGTATGCCATTTTATATTATTTTTATATGGATTGATAGATTACGGCTATAGTTTGTGGATTCGTACATGTTGAATGCTAAAGTAATATGAATGTTGTTGTGATTGTAAAATGTAATGTTTTTATATGAAAAGTTGCAGGCGAGAATGGCAGATGATATTTGACGTGTAATGTTTGATGTTGATTGAAACAGCTGGCGTGCATAGATAATGCAGTAGTTACTGTTTATTTGGTTAAGTTATGTAAGTATGCCTTTGTTACGGATGATGTGACTGTATTGATATATGAAATAGTGAATTCAAGGTCTAGTAGTTAATATCAGTTGAGAATATACCGAAGGGTTTGATTAAGCGGAATGTGTTTTGGAAATTTAGGTGTCATGCTGATACAAAATTTCAGTTTAGCATTTGTGAATTTATTTGTGTTTAGTTCAACTTAGGATGGTGGTTGGGGAACCTTTATTTTTTATTTTTTATTTTTTATTTTTTTTATTTTTTTTTTAAGTTCTTAATATCTAATCTCAGGATGTTTTCATTTAATCAAACTCCGCTATAACATTCGTGAATATGTGTTAGGCTATGTAAGATGTTGATCCTGTTTTATGATGTGAATATGTGTTATGTTATGACAGATGTGTTAGGTTATTGAATCGCTGCTACTGTGAATAATATTGTGTTTGTGTTTGTGTTTTTGAATGTGCGTTAGGTTATTATAGATGTGAATGTGCGTACGTTAGAGGCGTTAGGTTATTGAACTTTTAGTTTGTAATGTTGTAGTGTTGTGATGTACTGCTATGTGGTTGTTTCTTCTACTATTACAATGGAACATATCATATATTGAATAATAACTCACGAATCGATTATTGAGCGTCAAATAGGTGTTTTGAGGTGATTATTTTTGGTGTTAGATATTTTGTGTAGCTTGTATATTGTATATTAGAATATAGTGTGTAACTGTATGTGTGATTAGCGTTTTTGAATGAATGGAAAGTTGTAAGCAGTTATATATATATAGGAGATGAAATTTGACGTATAATGTATAGATTATGCAGTTAGTTTTTGTTTAGCTAATTTATGTAAGTAGAGAAAAGGTGTTATAATAGATGACGTCGGACTTTGTTAGATTAGTGATATGCAAAATAGTGATCAATCGTTGTGTTAGTGTAGTTTACTGTATTACTTATTGATAAGTTAGGGCTATGATCTAGTGGATTGCTACATTTTGATTGAGAAAAGTTGGTGTATCTGATATGGGGATGTGCATTTGTAATGTACTGATGTGCATATCAGAAGCTCAGTGATTTGCATATCAGAAGCGCAGTTACTGTTTGTTTAGTTAATTTATGATATTCGAGATATGGCATTCTTACGGTCTTACGGATGATGATTTCGGATGTATTGATATGTGAAACATCGAATTTATGGTAGTATTAGTTTGATATTAGTAGTTCTGAATATGGTGGTAGCTTCATTAGTTGCTGACTTCTTGTGGTGATGTAGATATGCAGACTTTGGTTGTACATAAAATGCATTTAGTCGTTTCAGTATGAATGTTGTTACATTTAGGTCAAGTTTTTTATTAATATGTGTATGTTTTTTTGTTTTTTTTTTCTTCTTTCTTTTCAGATTATGGCAGCGGAGAATAGCGACAATAGCATCACCAAACCATTGTAAGTGCTTTTGAGATATCTTTTTATCATTTTACTTAATTTTACCTGTCTGTGGAAAATTTATTGTAATTGTGATGCATGAATTTAATTATTATAAATAGATCATTCTAAGTGAGATTTGTTTAGATAGTTAATGGAATGGGTATGTTGGAAAAGTAGCTGAAGCTTTTATTTTAAGTTAGACAGGGCTTATATGTGTAAAATGACGTTAAGGGATATAAGTATATAAATTACAGCTAATGGCACTTAAATAATTAACCACACCAAAAACTTAAACATTTTATAAAATCTCCTTCTAGTTGGCTTTCTATTAAGAGGTTATGAAAATTAAAAGCTCTTATAAGCCTGTGTGCCAAACAAAGGTTATATTATAAGCTAGCTTGTTTTAAAATCTCAAGCTCGTGTAAGCTCTCACAAGCTTTGCGACAAATAATGTACGGAAAATTATTAGATAGGTTTAAAAAATATGAATAAATCAGATATCTGTGATGTTTTGTTTAATTTTCTTCTTAATGTTTTACATAATATTATTTACGTAGAATCAGTTATTGTAGTTGTGAAAATACATGTTATGAATAAATCAAAAGTGTGCAATTAAATAAATTGGATTATTCTTATCTTATCATTTTACGTAATATTTTGGTGGTGTTGATTGTGACTATTTGGCTTGAATCGATATTTTTTGGTGTATATGCTGATTGTTTGATTATTGTATGTTGTAGAAGTGGATTTTTTTATAATGTAAAACTGTTACTAAAATAGGTCTGAAAAGAGCATCAAAGTTAAATCTCTTGATGTTAAAACATATGAAGAAATATTCTTTTTTCTTAAGTTGGAATGTAACTGAAGGTATATAGATAAGTTTTTAAAAGAGTTCACCAATTACTCAACTTGTGGTTGTGTAACTCTTTCTTGCTACTTTTCAGGCTTGAATCGATCAAAATAGAATCATCATTCACTGGCTCACCCATTGGGTCTGAACAGGATGGGACCAAGAAAAGGTAAGTGATCATCAGTCTTGAGTATTTCTTCTTAATCATCAGTCTTGAGTTCACCCATTACTCAACTCTTTCTTGTTACTTCTCAGGCCTGATACTGACAGTTCAAAGGGTTCTGAAACTTTGGTTGAGAAATCATCCGCTATGCCGACGTATGTGTTTGGGTCTGGAACTCGGGTTGTGGAATCACCCACTATGCCGTCACATGTGTTTGGGTCTGAACAGGATGGGACCAGGAAAAGGTAAGTTATCATCAATTATTGAGTATTTCTTCTTAATCATCAGTCTTGAGTTCACCCATTACTCAACTTGTAGTTGTGTAACTCTTTCTTCTTACTTCTCAGGCCTGATACTTACCGCTCAAAGGGTTCTGAAACTTTGGTTGGGGAATCATCCACTATGCCGTCGCATGTGTTTGGTAGGAAAAGGTAAGTAATCATCAGTCTTGAGTATTTTTATTCTTAATATTTTACATAATTTTATTTATTAGTTGTGATTTTTTTGTTGTGACAATTTGGCTTGAATAAATATTTTTTGGTGTATATGCCGATTGTTTGATCAAAAACTAAAATGGAGATATAGATAAGTTTTTAAAAGAGTTCACCAATTACTCAACTTGTGGTTTAACTCTTTCTTGTTACTTTTCAGGCTTGCTGCTGACAGCTCAAAGGGTTCTGCAACTGCTAGGTCCAGGTCAAGGTAAGTAATCATCAGTCTTGAGTATTTCTTTTGTAATGCAATAAATATAATAAGATTTAAAAGGGGAAAAAATGATTCTAAATAGTTGCTTAAACTTTTTAGTTTATGTTGGGATTTTACAGATTAATCAGTAACCGTACAAACTAATATAATTGAAACATAAGCCCTTATATCTATCTGACAGTCTCTCTTACACTTGGAGTGTTTATCTTTCTTAATGTCTTCCATGTTTGTAAAGTTTAGAAATTTAAACACTCCAAATTTAAGAGAACGGTCACAAAAACAATTTACAATCAGTCCTCAATAAAAAGTACTCAAAATGTCCTCAAAACTCTTTAAACATAGAGGCTTTTAAAAATACAATTATATAACTTGGATTTGATGTTGGCTTTTCACAGTATGAGGATTCCTACTCGAAATTCAGCCCATCATCGCGCTGGGTGAGTAACTAATTGTATCTTCTAGAATTTATATAATGTACAACTGTTTAGCAATAGTTGCTTTGCTTAAACACCAAGCTCAACAACAACTATTTTAATGATAGTCGGTCTTTTTTCTGTAACAGATTCAGAATGACTGCTGGAATGGCTGCTGGAACGTGGGCTCCTTCCTACAAGACACAACGAACGGGGTCAGTTACTATTATCATGGAAACAAAGTGGAAGGGAAAATGTGTGCCCTTAGCAACTGGAATCAAGATCCATTCTCTATAGCTAATATTTTTTCTAGAAGTAATTTTTTGTTGGGTGTAGGGTGGCAAAAAAACCCGAACCCAACGGGGAAATCCGAAACCCGAACTAATTGAGGCGGGACTGGTCATGCTAATCGGGTTAGGGGGGGTTTGGAGCTTAAACAGGGATTTTAATCGCGAAGAGCGGGGAATCCTCGCCTCGACCCGTCCCGCTCGAATAATATATCCACATATACAAATATATCTATACCTATATAGTGTTTACGTAATAAAAAAAAATATTACTATAATATTGTTAGGGTTTTTTTTTTTTTTTTTAATTTTTGTAAGATTGCAAAATTGTGATTATAGAAACTGTGTCATATTTTTACGTTTTAATTTTTGGCGATGTAATTTATCATTATTTATGTGTAATACTATCGTTGAAAACTTAATAAAGCTTATTTGTAATTAATTGTTAATAGGTTTTTAATTCTTCAAGTTAATGCTAGATGTCTAAAAATAATAATAAATGTGAAATGGTGCGGCTTTGGACGAGAATTGCACCCACAGAGGACACCCCGATAAGATCCCTGATTAATACAGGGCGGGTTTGGGGGAGCATCGCGCCCAGACGGGCGCCCCGATTAGATCCACGATGGGGATCGGGGCGGGTTTGGAAAGAACTTTGGTAATCGGGTTTGGGACCGCTCAAAACCCGCCACGTTGCCATCCCTAGTTGGGTGTGATTGAATTTGGGGTCTGGGTCATAATTATTATTATCAAACTCTTTTGCTTGTATTAGCTAATATTATTAGCTATCGATAATGGATTGCTAATATCAATAGCTAATATTTTCTGCTTGTATTTGATAAAACAATACTAGCAATATTTTGGGGTGTTGGTTCAATGCTCAGCATTTCTTTCAAAATATTTCTCAATGCTATGTATAACAGTCAGGAAATAAGCTAATAACATTTGAAAGTAGATACACAATGGGGTGTAAAACAAAAAATCTATATAGTTTTCAACTTAAAGTAATGTTTTTTTTTTTTTTTTTTTTTTTTTGTTTGTTTATATTATTTTTTTTTTTTTTTTTTTATTTATTTTTTTTTTTTTTTTTTTTTTTTTTTTTTTTTTTTTTTTTTTTTTTTTTTTTTGTGGATATAAGCACTGTTGTGATCAAACTTGTGATGTCAAATTACTTTCGCAGACCTCTCATTTTCGGCACTGAGATTCAAAATCTGCCAAAGCCCGAGTAAGTACATGAAACTATTGTGGTACCTTTAATTACATTACTAATGATATGCGAACCATTTTTTTTGTATGAACCTTTTTTTAATTTTATTCCGAGTTAATTGCATTTTTGGTCCTTGTTTGGCCAAATTGCATGTTTGGTCCCCAAAACTTTAAAAGTGCAACGATAGTCCCTGTTTATTTTGAAGTTTGGATGCTTTTTTGGTCCTTTTTTGTGTGAAATGACCAAATTACCCCTTGTCTTTTTCTTAAGAAAACAAAAGGTATTTTAGTCATTTAACTTTATTCAAAGATCAAAAATTGCAATCAAACTTCAAAATGGGGACTATCACTGCACTTTCAAAGTTTTGGGGATCAAACCTGCAATATGGCGAAACCACAGGGACCAAAAATGCAATTAACTATTTTATTCCCATCTAAAGTTTCAAAAGTATGGATTTTAATCGCTACATGATGCAAAATCTGACCTGCTACTTTTAATTACATTATTAATTATATGTGAACCTTTTTTTTATATGAACCTTTTTTTAATTTTATTCCCAACTAAAGGTTCAAAACTGCATGTGGTTGCGCATTTTAATCACACTATGCAACTTATTAATGTAAATTCAATCATGACAGAATAAAAGATGTCGCCAAAAACGTGCCTTTTACAGTCACAACAGCTGGCATGATATATGGAGCTCAGCTAGCTATGATTGGGTTGTCAAAAACGAACTTTCAAGATCATGTCAAGCTTTTTTGGGCATCTCTTTGCTTTATGACATGTGGTGCTGTAACCTCCGTATTCCTCAAACACAACACGAAGTTTGGAGGTCGTTGGAGAACCGAAGCATGTTACAGTGTATACGCGTCATTTGTTCTGGGAATAGTGACACTAATGGGGATCTTGATGCACTCCTCGGGTTAGTTTTTTTTTACTATATATAGAAAAACCCATACCATACTAGATAGATATCAATTATCATCTCATAAGTGCTGTTAGTAATTGGCTATTAAAAATGGCACGTCTTTTGTGAAATAAGCAGCTTGGAGTAAGCGTCTTCAAGCTGCTTAAAAGTTCTTTGGGATTTCGTATCTGAGTGTAGATATGCTTAAGTGACTCTTAAGTGACTGAATGAAAATTTGTTATCTGCTTATATTACAGTAAATAAGCACTTTAACATAAGCAGGTTTGTTATTGCTTTATCAGTTACAATCCCAAACACCATCTCATTCAAAACAACTTATTTCACTCACTAAAAAACCAATAAGCAGTTTCGAACTTTCGATAAGCAGTTGTTAACACCTTTAAAATTGTTTAAGAGAAATGATAGAGGGACCTAAACTTAGGCCTAATTTTAGACCTAAACCCACGTGTCATCATCCTAATGGGTTGTAAAATAATTGGGTCCATGTCTGCAGCCATTAGGATGATGCCACTTGGTTTTAGGCCTAAAATTAGGCCTAAGTTTAGGTCTCTCTATCATTTCTCATTGTTTAAATAAGCAATCCCAAACACCTCCTTCACGCTCTATATAGTTCAAGTTAAGAAATACAACTTCATACCCACAAGAGCTCCATTAACATAAGCACGTAAACATGTCCAAGAGAGGTCACATTTAGCGTAGACTGTGCTTCTGAAGAGCTTTCCTGGAACCTAATTGTTCACAAAGATTAAATGAAGTTTTTCGATTGTTAGGATAATCATGTAAATAGTTTTAAAGGTTCATTTTTAACTATAACTCTCAATTTATAATAGTTCATACGTGTTAAATAACATGATTTACTACAAATTTTTGGTATGCACAAAACCGGTTTGACTTGCGGTTGAACCGGCAACCCGGTGACTTGACCGGGTTGATCGAAAAACCGGGTTTTAAAACATTGAGGTAGAGTCATTCCAGGTTGGGTTGGTTATATAAGCTGCCTTTTTTAAGTTCTGATAAACCAGTTTCTGTTTAAGTTCCCACTGGTATTAGCACATAAGTGAAAAACAATTTTTAAGTTCCCCCTGGTATTAGCACAGAAGTAAAAAACCACTTTCCAGTAAGTTCATTTTTTAAGCAAATGCAGCCTTTTTTAAAGTTCTGATGAACCATTTTCTGTGTGTGTATTTTAAGTGTTTTTTTTTATAGATTATACACACAACAAGTTTATAATTTTTATTATCTGTAAATTATTGAATCGTTATACCCGGCCAACGCACGGGCATTGTACTAGTTATGGAGATGGATGTAGCGAGGAGTGGCTCAAGTTAGGGAACCTAAGCCGGAGGATTTCTTCTTCTTTAGTTCTTTTTTCTTTTTACAATTTGAAATTTGTTTTAAATGAACATACAAAAATATGTTTGTATTATTAAAACTGGAAAGTGACAGTATACGATAGTCAATATTTTTGAACAAACTATACATTGGTAAATAAGTTTTGTGAAAACAATCAATTGGTAAAAAAAAAATAATAAAAAAAAAATAAATAAATAAATAAAATAAAAAATCTCTGAACCTATATATAATAAAATGAGTTAAGTACATTTTTGGTCCTTGTGGTTTGCTCGGTATACCGATTTTAATCCATTAGTTTCAAAAGTCCCGAATCCTCTTTGTACTTGTAACCGGGGTTTGGTCCAAATTTAACCTTATTGTCAGTTTATTTTGTCTAACACCCTCACGTGACAAACACGTGAGGGCAACTTTGTCTATCAATAACTTTTATAGGGTTATATTAGTCATTTGCTCTTTTCCGCTATAACCATCGAGAAGAACAAAAGGACTTAAGGTGAAGTCATTTAACATTTGATGAGGTGTACGTTTATACGTTTCTAAGGGGTCATTTAGCCTTTAAATTTATGCATATTTAATCATTTATTGCCTAAAATTGTTTCTATTTGAGTTAGTACTTGAGAAGCAAATGCTGGAAAATGATGTATTTTGGGCTCGATTAGATGGGAAAACGAAGAAAACGACAACACCTGGGAAAACCGTCACAAAAGTCAATGTGAAGGCGTCACAACTACAACACGATGCCGTCACTTGAAGATGTTGTGACCACTCAGTCTCCTGAGACGGCCTCGAGATGATGGTGTCAAGACCAAAAATATAAAGGCTAACGTCGTCACAATTCCTAATGACATCGTCACAACTAAGTCGGTGCAATAGAGAAAGGCTAGATAACGGTTGGCTGACGGCGTCACAAGTAACAAGTGACGCCGTCACGTTTGTAAATCTATATATATTTTCGCATTTTTTTCATTGTAAAAGTGTGCAACTTTGGAGCTCCGAACCCTAGGTGTTTTACAGTGTTTTTTCAGGCCTTTTGGCCACGAATACCTCAATGTATTGAGAAGATAAGTGATTATATCAAATAAGTACATTTTATTGGCATCATTTATCCTATGTTATTCGCTTGTTTTAAATTATTTTATATGAGGATTGATACTTAATCGCTTACTTTTGTAATTCTCAATTATAAACAAGCATTTGGTGGAAGTTAGCTATTTTGGACGTAAATTGGAGCAAAATGGATCAAGTTGGAAAAGCCTACTGAATTGAAGGAAGATACGCCGTATCATTCTAGATAGATACGTCATACATAAAGACTTAGACGAATATGAAGACTGTAATATCCCGTAAAATTTCCCACCTAATTATAAACAATTAACGAGTAATAATCCATAATCACAGTTTAATTAACCGTTTATACCGGTAACAATTTTTTTTTTTATTTATGCTATGCTATTTTTAATCACAACGAGTTTTGTGATTACCGTTTACCTAGGAACGCTCACACACAACCCATGATGTGCTTTGATTACATATTAAGATTTATCGTGCCTTGTCGACGTAGGCTCGCGCAATTACTTCATTAACATCATCTGCATAGTTAATGTAAGCCTGTAAAAGGGATAAATATTACATAAACTTAGTAATCATTAAGTATTTACACGCCTGTAACTAAGATTCCACTGAGAGAGAATGGATTTTAGCACTCATCTTGTACAGCTAAGCATTTAAACGTGTGACAAGTTTTTCTACTATCGGCTAGGCCTCTTATCTGTATTTGTTTTCTATCTGTGTACGTGTGTGTCATTCGTATATCTTGTTTACTAATTACTTAATCTACACAATCATGCCAGTCTCTCAAGCTGAAAAACCCCCTTGCGTTAGATTAGATCATTATAACTAACTTAGGATTAAAATATTGATAAATATCTAGGTGTTAAAGATCCACTCTTAATGTTCGACACTCCACTTACCAACTAGGCTACATTGATCGAGTACACTGCTCGTTAGTGTGTGTTATAGGATAAGTCAGCTAAATATAAATTTAAAACTTGATAATATAATCTATTCTACAATGATATACGCACGCATCAATAAGTTATTTAATCATTCATTCAACTATGTATACTTGTAATTGTTTGATTTCTTTACTTGCTTTTCTTTTCATTACTATGCTAGGCTAAATTTAATAGTATTTGCTTATGATCGCATAAAACCATAATATACACACTAAATAGACAAAATATTACTAGTACTACTTACAAACAAAATATATAAAATAAAAAACTAAACAAACTTGCACCAAATAACTACTTTAGAACATAAAAGATCTATCTATGTTTCATAATATACCTGATGTTACATGGCTATGAAATTGGTATTCATTGGATTTTTGAGATTGGTTCATGGGTTTGATATTAGATGAATTAAAAACCCCATATCTTTGAGACATTTTTTCTTGTTAATTGTTTGTGTGTTGAGATATCGGAAGCAAAAGTATTTTTAAAATGAACATGTAAAGAATATATAAGGGTGTGTATATTTATTAAATTGATTAAGTGTGTGTAATTGATGTATTAAGTTGATCGGGTTAGTGTATTAATTTATTTTTAACTACAATAATGAAACACTCCAACAGTTGAATTGATCCTTGTACTGGACCTAACCTTTTCAAACTACTTGTAGAATTTAATACTTGTGTTGGTGAGACATGAATTTAATATGCAATTAATTCAATACATACAATAGAAACTACACCTATGACTAGTGAGAAATGAATTTAGTTTATTGACTAATAAGTACAAATGTTTATACTTATTGTAGTTATGACCGAGTAAATGTGTATTGTACTATAGTTATGAATGAGTAGATGTGTATTGTATTGTACTTATAACTACTTTAGAACATAAATTCATGTCTCACTACTATTAGAATATAACTACAATAGTACAATACACATCTAATCAGTCATAACTACAATAAGTACAAACTTATGTGCTTATTAGTCAACAAACTAAATTCATGTCTCACTAGGTGTAGTTTCTATCATATGTACTAAATTCATGTCTCACCAACACAAGTATAAATTCTACGAGTAGTTTGAAAAGGGTTGGTCCAGCACAAGGATCGATTCAACTGTTGGAGTGTTTCCTTATTGTTGTTAAAAAGAAATTAATACACCAATCCGATCAATTTAATGCATCAACTACACACATCTAATCAATTTAATAAATATACATACCCATATATATCCCTTACATGTTCACTTTCAAAATACTTTTACTTCCGATATCTCAACACACAAATTATTAACAAAAAATAAATGTCTCAAAAATATGGATTTTTTAATCGATCTGATATCAAACCCATGAACCAGCCCCACTTTCATTGCCATGTAACATCAGGTATTGAAACGTAGATAGATCTTTATGTTCTTAAGTAGTTATTTGGTGCAGAAGTGTCAACAAAAAGCCATTAGCTATGCATTTGACAAACCAACTAACAAAGATACTTAAGTTTGACTTCACATATATAGTTGGACAAAGTGTCTCTCATCTATATTCTAGAACTAAGATGAGCCCCAACTAAATCTAATTAAACCGGTCACTTACAAAGTAAAGAAATTTGTATTAGCACATACGGGAGTTCCAACCAATTTACTTTTTTGAGGACTCATCCAAACCAATTTGTATAACGAAAACCAAACCACATTAGGTAGTCACTCCAGTCGGGTTGATTGGTATTAAACCATGAAAACTCATCCAAAGTAATTAACATTTACAATCACGGTAATTTAGATTTTGGGTGACTTAAATAAGTTGCATTTTTTAATTTATGATAATTCATTCACTAGTTACCAAACAATTACGTAGAACTGCATTCCATTAGAAAGCTAAATAATCTTTTAAAATAATAGATTATTAACTGCCCTTCCCATGTATTTTTGCAAAACTATCTTACCATATAAACTTTATTGAAATTGTTATGTATATGAATTAATATATGATTGGTATAAACTTTGTTTGCAAGTTACTACCCGAGACTAGCCATTTTGAAAATCGAATTAAAGACTGCCAATTGATTTGTTAAAACTTTTGCTTCACTAAGAAATCTCAAACTATAAACTTGCAGCTTGTGACCAGATTCTTAAAGACTATTACAACTTATCAGAAAAATGCTTAATCATGCAAATTTATCTGCTTATATCAATATGAAATTGCATATTGCTAACTAGTTGTTGAATGTTTAAACAGCTTGAGATGTTAGTATAGACATAATTGTGGGGTCGACTAGCTTATCCTATTTAGTAAAGGCTGAAAAGCTCCCTCATAATTGAGTACACGTATGTGAGAAAACTTATAAGATCAACATCCTCTCAAGTTCATTTTGAACTTGATAGATCATGTTAAGTTTTTGTGATGAGGATTTTGAATTAAAGTAAAATTAATGTCCCACATTAGAAGGCCCACTTTTATTTCCTCCTCACAAAAACTTCAACATGATCTATCAAGTTCAAATTAAACTTGAGAGGATCTTGTTCCAAACTTATATATATATATNACATGATCTATCAAGTTCAAATTGAACTTGAGAGGATCTTGTTTCAAACTTATATATATATATATATATATATATATATATATATATATATATATATATATATATATTAGCTACAATTTGTTGTAGCTAATTGGCTACAATTCTATTCTAAAAATGTGGGTCCCTGAGTCATTTTGCATGTATTTTTTTATGAATATTGTAGCCAAGATTTTATATATATATATATATATATATATATATATATATATATATATATATATATATATATATATATATATATATCAACCTTTATTTGGTTCTGAAAAGAACCCTTCCCTATATAAAGAAAAGTGTTTTTTCTAAAATCCTGGTTAGAAATGGCCTTTTAAGTTATATACATGTCTTTGACATGTAAAAGCTTTTCAACGATCTTCAACTCATTGTCTGGAAACTTCTAGGCATCGACATTTATCTCTTCATATACGTATACTCAATCCACACATGATTATTAAGACAGAGCATTGTACAGTCTATAGTTCAAAAGGAATGACATCTCTTTCTTGAAAAGCTACTTTTTCCCAGGATGTTTATCTTAAGAAAGTTAAGAATCTTTTCTTAAAATAGAGTACTACACTTGTTTAATCTTTACCATTCTTCTTATAAGAGTCATCATATCAAAAATAAATCTAGACAAAAGAATAAGTCTTTTTTCAAAAGAAAACTAAAACTGGGTTAGCGTTTAACGAAACAAGCCCACCATTCTTCTTCATCTGTGTACCATAGCACACAAACTTCAAGAATGATATTTATATTTCTTTAAAAAAATGGCTATAACAAAGCAAACATGTCATCAACTGAGTTTAAAAAAAAAACTGTATTTGTAAATAGTTAGATCTATGACTTCTAAGGCCTGTTATAAAACCGAGAACAAAAACAGTCGATTACACTAAATGGATAAAATATTATACAACCACTACTTACAACAAAATATATAAAATAAAAAATTAAACAAGCCTACACCAAATAACTACTTTAGAACATAAAGATCTATCTATGTTTCATAATATACCTGATGTTACATGGCTATAAATCTTGGATTCATTCGATTTTGAGATTGGTTCATGGGTTTAATGTCAGATCGATTAAAAAACCTTTCTTTTTGAGACATTTTTTGTTAATAGTTTGTGTGTTGAGATTTCAGAAGTAAAAGTATGTTGAAAATGAAAAATGTAAGGGATATATATGGGTGCGTATATTTATTAAATTGATTAGATGTGTTAGTTGATGTATTAAATTGATCGGATGAGTGTATAAATTTCTTATAACTACAATAGTGAAATACTTCAACAGTTGAATTGATGCTTGTGTTGCACCTAATCTTTTCAAAATAGAATTTAATATATGTGTTGGTGAGACAGTAAGACATGAATTTAATATGCAATGAATTTAATACATATGATCAATGTTATAAATGGCATGAGGCGTGGCGTGGCGGCAAGGCCACGCCTCAAGCCTTACGCGCCATGGCGAAGCCATGACGTTTTTTGCGGCGTGACTAAGGCAGCGAAAAAATATTTAAGCACATGTATATTTTTACAAAAAGTATTTAAGCCATGGAGTTTACAAAAGACGAGCTTACAAAAAGTGATATGCATAAGAAATAAAGTGAAATTTTGAACTATGTTTAGAAATTACTAGGCCCAAAATTTAAGCCCACATCACCCCCTTCTAAAAATCGCGCCACGCCATACGATAAGGCGCGCCTTGGCACGCCTTTTCGCGCCTTATTCCACGCCTTTTCACACGACGCCTAGACCTCACGCCTTGGTCCATTTCGTGGCGCCGAGGCCACGCCTCGCGCCTTGGCGACGCCTTGGCGCGCCTTTTAGAACACTGCATATGATAGAAACTACACCTATGACTAGTGACACATGAATTTAGTTTGTTAACTAATAAGTACAAACGTTTTATTTGAGTGGTGCAAGCCAAAAATGAGCTATAAGCTTTTTGAAAGGTGTAAACTCAGGAATTTAATACATATGAATTTAATACTCAAAACCACATCTACTCAGTTATAACTACAATAGTACAATACACATATACTCAGTCATAACTACAATAGTACAATACGAATGTAACTCCGTTTACTTCAAACGGAGCCACAGGGGCGATGTTATCAAGAAGATCATCGAATAACGGAGAACTATTTAAAACGGTATGATCGTTATTCGCACCCGCTACCCCAAAAAATGCATGCCAAATCCACAAATCGTATGACGCAATGGCTTCAAGCATTATAGTTGGGTATTTTTTTAATCACCTCTCCCAATTTGCCCGTGCCATGATTTCGGACAATTAATCCACCCCCAGTGCATACAATAATGCTTCCAAGCATTCCTGGAAAACCATGAATATTGTTATGTAAGTTGTATAAATTTGAATGTCATTGAAGTCAAGTTTTCTTAAAAACTCGGGCATATACAATTGAATAATGCACTTAGTAAAATGATCTAGACAATCGCGTGCGTAATGCTCCCAACATTTGTAACTAGTCATCAAATACATTAGGTGTTGTGTCGCATGCCAATTGGCGTATGGTGGATGTGCATTTCATAATAACACTAAAACTCATTAGACTCGTACAATTGGGTCGAATTGCAAAGATTATAAAATGCTCGGGAAGAGGATTGACAGTTTGAATATAAGTTTCAATACCTTGGACTATTTCTAAAATAGTTTGTGGCTCATACGATATCGACGTCTAAAATAGTAATCCAGATATTTTGAGTTATCACAAAAATAGTCAGCCATCAAACGTGCTTCAACAACATCACGTTCACGGTAGATTGAAGTACGGGTACGCGAACTTTCGGCTTGTTGTTGTTGCAACGATTGATCATACTGAATAGCTTGCATAATCAACTCGATGTCATTTGACCATCGAGATCGGACTTATCGGAATAGGATGAATCACTCATGTTTTTAGTAAATAGTAAGTGTTTTGATAGAGAAATTTGTGTAAAAATTGGTTATATATATATATATATATATATATATATATATATAGTGAGGTTCTTTTCAGAACCAAATAAATTGCGAGAACTGCGAGAACCAATCTAAGCCATTAGATTATTAGATCAATGGATGATATGATTTGTGCCATTTGTGTCACTAAAAGAAAGTTAAGGAAACTTTTGTAAATGAGTGGGGGGCACTTAGGGTATTTCATATATTTCCTTTTCTTTAACCGTCTCCTACATTTAGGCTATTACTCCAAATAACTTATCTCCTTACGTCTTTGTATTTTAACCTAGCGCCTCCCCTTCAAACCTTAAATTTTTTCAGCCGCCAAAAAAGAAAGAAACAAAATTTCCCAGTGACGTACGAGCGATTGGTAACCCGAAATCAAAAGCTAACTATTATGTGTTTAAAATTATTTATAGATCCACTTGTAAGTGCTATTTCTTATGAATTATGAATGGTTTTTTTCTTTTTATATTCAATTAAAAGTGATAGGATTAAAAAATGAGTGATATATATAATCGATAAAGATCATGTGATTCACTGACACTTGCTTATCGAATTTCACTTTTAGTTTTAGCATGCCTTATATATTTTTGTTGTATTTTGATTACAGATCTACACAAGTGAAAACATATATCCACACAAAGCAAAGATGATTACAGATCTTATCACATGTTCGAGTCTCCTTTGTCGTTTGGCAACCATAGCAACAAGATCCATGTTCGAGTCTCCTCTGTCTTTCGTGTGTACAAGTCTGCTCACAAAAAGAGGTGCACATGCATATATTCATAGCTTTCATTCATCTAATTGTTAAAACGTTATACTGGCTTATGTGGTTTTAACCACTACAATTATAGTTGTTTTTAACTCTATTTACAAACTGATTTCTAATGATAATTTCTCATGTGAACATATTAATGAAATAAAATATGTGTTTTTTGACATGTAAAAATTTTCGATTTAAAACTAAATGTCTGGTTTTTGATCTGAAAAGCTAAATTTGACTTTCTGTATGAAAAAA
>LBNU01012394.1:13080-40767 GCA_014162995.1 Artemisia annua
TTCTTACTAAATCATTATAATGCTAGAGTATTATTTGATTCAGGCGCAGATAAAAGTTTTGTGTCAGAGACTTTCGCACCTTTACTTGATACTACTCCCTCTAACCTAGACACCACTTACGAAATCGAAATGGCTAATGGGAATCTAATCGGCACCAACACCGTTATGAAAGATTGTACCCTGACCCTATTAGAAACACCTTTTCCCATCGATTTAATGCCTGTAGAACTTGGGAGTTTTGACGCCATCATAGGAATGGATTGGTTATCTAAACATCGCGCTAGAATTCACTGTGACGAAAAAGCCGTTCACATCCCACTCGAGGATGAAACTCTCATTGTCCACGGGGACAAAAGCAAAACTCGCTATGGAACCATTTCATACGCTAGAGTAGTAAAACACTTGAATAAAGGATGTCAAGTATTCATGATTCATGTGACAGAAAATAAGTCAACAGAGAAACAAATGGAAAATGTTCCTATTGTTAAGGATTTTCCGGAAGTATTTCCCGAAGATTTGCCCGGTCTCCCACCAACCCGACAAGTAGAATTTCAGATTGAACTAGTACCTGGAGCAGCACCAGTGGCTAGAGCACCTTATAGGTTAGCACCATCTGAAATGAACGAACTATCGGAACAATTAAAAGAGTTGTCCGATAAAGGTTTTATTCGACCCAGCTCATCACCCTGGGGAGCCCCAGTATTATTCGTTAAAAAGAAGGATGGATCCTTCCGAATGTGCATCGATTACCGAGAATTGAACAAACTTACGATAAAGAATCGGTACCCCTTACCCAGAATCGACGACCTATTTGATCAATTACAAGGATCGAGTGTGTACTCGAAAATTGACTTAAGGTCAGGATACCATCAACTGAGAGTTCGGGAAGAAGATATTCCCAAAACTGCATTCAGAACACGCTATGGACATTACGAGTTTCAAGTGATGCCATTTGGTCTGACAAACGCACCAGCAGTTTTCATGGACTTGATGAATCGAGTATGTAAGCCATATTTAGATAAGTTTGTGATAGTGTTCATCGACGACATTCTGATCTACTCACGTAGCGAAGAGGAACATGCCAAACACTTGAAGATTATCTTAGAACTACTCAAGAAAGAGAAGTTGTACGCAAAGTTCTCAAAATGCGACTTTTGGATACGCACCGTACAATTCCTAGGACATATCATTAATAGTCAAGGTATTCATGTAGACCCTGCAAAGATCGAGGCCGTTAAAGGTTGGACATCTCCTACAAGTCCCACGGAGATTCGACAATTTTTAGGTCTTGCGGGTTACTACCGACGGTTCATCGAAGGTTTTTCCAAGATCACAAAGCCTTTAACCAAGTTAACCCAGAAAAACGAGAAATATATCTGGGGAGAGAAGGAAGAATTTGCCTTCCAATTACTAAAACGAAAGCTTTGTGAGGCACCAATATTAGCACTACCTGAAGTAAGTGAAGACTTCATAGTGTATTGTGACGCTTCGTATCACGGGTTAGGAGCAGTGTTGATGCAAAGAAACAAGGTAATAGCTTATGCATCACGACAACTAAAGAAACATGAGGAAAACTACACCACTCATGACTTGGAATTAGGAGCAGTAAGCTTTTGTTTGATACAAGTCATAATTTGAAAAATAAGTTACTCCCTTTTCTAGTTCTCTATTATAGAATTGCATCTTATACTCAGTTGACTGCTCATAAAACTTCTTTGTATCGTTAAGCACACTATCAATTCGTGCTAGTGGAACACTATGATTCACTATCTGAAAAAATCCAAGAGTAGACGAGGACCTCCTAATTTCCTCAACAACCTTAGACCTGTCTTGTGACATGTCGATAACTGGTATGGTTAGTTGAGGTTTGTTTTTTGGTTTTGGGCTTGGGAGATTTTCTGGTGGTTGATGGAAGAAACGTGGGATGGTGGTGATGCCGGTGTCTAGGAGTCCTTTTACGCTGATTTTTGATTGGTCGAATTGTGTTACTTCTTTGAGACGATCATAGCTGTGTTCAGTGTTGAGTGATGCCATGATGGTTGAGAACTTGAGATAGTTAATGAGCTTGAAAATTCTAATGTTACAAAATGAATGCTTGATATTGTGGAGGGTGGTAATATGGGCACACCCCCACCCCTCTTTTACTCACTATATTAATAGAACGAAGACAGATTTTTATGGTTTTTTGTTCCGTATATTTTGTCTTTTACTATTTTTGATTTATTAAACTTTATATTATATTTCGTATTTTTTTTAGCAGTTTTACCAACTTTATTAAAAGGACAAGACTGGTTTTCTACTACGTATTTTTTGTGTTGTACTACTTTTGACTTATCAAACTTTAGATTTTATATTCCATATTTTTGATTTCTCAGTTTTATAATAAAAAAAAGTATGAAAATAATTTTTTTTTTAAAATTAGAGAGATATTACAATTATTTTAGGGGTATGGATAACCAAACCCATTGTGGAGATTGGCTATGAATAAAATGTCTTGTTTATGTAATACTTATTAAAAAAACTGAACATGTGCTTCTGATGCATTATGATGTTACAAGTGAGTTACAACTTTTGTTTACGTAAAAGATTGAATCACTGTCTTTTATTTTATGCAAATATGTATACAGTTCATATTATACATTTAATGGTATAAATACATCAGTCCTTTGTGTTATCAACTCTGTATAAACTGGTTAACGCCTTTCCGTCAAGCTCCCTTGCGTAAAACCTTCTCGTGTAATCTGCTAATAAGAATTCCTGATAAACCGCGGGTTTCTCAGCAGATATAAGCTCTGGGAATGGTGCGTATAGTCCCTCTTGGTTGCTTGGTTTGAAAAAAACAGCAACAGAAACGCGTGCACCTTCAACAGGATTTGCCAATACTCTATGCTCCACACTTTTGTATTCATCGTTAGACATCATCTGTGACAACAAATAACGTGACTTATATCATAGTTTTATAACACTCTAAATCATATATGAGAAAATACCTGAAGCAGATCACCTATGTTGATAACAATGGCACCAGGAACCGCCTCAACGTCAGCCCACTCTTCACCACACTTGACCTGCAATAAATCGCCAACCTCATTTTGCACTAGCACGGTTAAGATACACGGGTCTGTGTGGGAAGTTATTCCGATAGTGAGCTCTGGCTGTGGACAATGAGGGTAATAATGGGATGCACATAACCTCCCTTCCAAACATGACAATTCCTTCAGCTTGTCACTTTTTATTCCCAATCCTTCACATAAAATCGACATTAACTCTTCAGCTAAATCCACGACCGCCTTGTCCCAATCCGCTATTGACGCCCTACACATCTCCGGCACCAAGTCCCATGCCGGCTCCATGGGTGACATCCTTACCTACACAACCATAATACAATTTTGAATCTTTCTTTTGAATTATACTAGTATTAGTTTATATTTTAGTGTTTGTATTTAGTTGTATGTAATCTGTATAATGGCTGTTTCAACACAGTACGGAGTATTATTTAGTTGCAAATAAGCTCAGTCTTACTTATATACAGGGGTGACAATTTCTTACACGATATGATACATGCCTAAAGAACGACACGAACATAAACTGGTCAGGATTGGGTATAAACAGGTTGCAGGTCATGTTAGGTCGACCCACACAACCCGTTTATTAAGCAAGTCATGTTCTGTTCACAGTGGGTTAAATAGGTAGACCTGCCAACCTGTTTAAGTTTTCTCTAAAACTTTTAAAATAAAATGGTTAGACGAGTAGACCTATCAACCCATGTAATATGTTTAACCTGTGTAACACGTTAAACTCGCCAATCTATTTAGATAAACGGGTCAAATGGGTCGTGATCAGGTAAAACATAAGAGATTTGTATTCATGAAACTATGTGGTAAAATTAACCTGAAATGTATCCCTCCAGCTAGCACCTCTTGAGTGAAACAAATCAAAATTAGTAGAATAAGAAGCCCCCTTGCCTACTTCTCTATGATAAAATTTCATCTTATACTCATTTGGTTGCTCATAAAAACTCTTCATGCTATTAACCACACAATCAATTAGTGCTAATGGAACACCATGATTCACTATCTGAAAAAAGCCAAGAGTTGACGACGAACGTCTAACTTCCTCAACAACCTTGGACCTGTCTTGTGACATGTCGATTATCGGGACAGTTAGTTGAGGTTGTTTTTTCTTAGGCTGTGTGCTTGGTAGATTTTCTGGTGGTTGATGGAAGAAACGTGGGATGGTTTTTATGCCAGTGTCTAGTAGTCCTTTTACGCTGAGTTTTGATGAGTCAAATTCTTTTACTTCTTTCAGACGGTCGTACCGGTGCTCAGATGTCATCCTGACTGTGACTCGACAGAGATTAAGATTTACGAATGGTGGTGGTGGTGGTGGTGGTTTCGTGGGAAGACACCAAGTAAAAGTTATGGCACTATTTATATTGTTTACCAAGAGTTACTGTTATTGTTTTCTAATGAGACATACTCAATTTATTGCTATGGTGATCATAGCAGACGGCTAATGATTCTTATTATGAACGGCTAATGATTCTTATTATGAACTAGTAGTATTCAATGAATGATGACTGATTACTTGATGGCTACGTTTAAAAAAGTTTTTCTTAACCACATTTGAGTACAAAAATAGAATACAAGGCAGAACAAAACAATGAGATCCCCACAACTAATCAAGCTAATTAACAGTGAGAGGGGCCCAAAAAGCAAAACAAATACAAAACACAAGGAAACTAGCTGAATGAGACACTTGAGATGCTTACAAAACAAGATACCACAAGACCAAAAATTAATAAAACACCAATGATAGCCGAATGATGTTGGTAATTTTAGTGTTATCGATTATTATTTTAAGTGATTGTGTTTTACTTGAGACCAATAGCCTTATTCAAGTGTAGCTCAAGACGAGTTAGGAGGTGCGGAGTGCACACTCGTCATAGTTAGCTTGATATCACCACGACAAAGACGCGGGGTCAGGGGCTGTATACAAAGAATAATATTCTTTAGATGAATATTATTCTTTAAATAAGTATACAAAATATAATTTTCCTGCCAAAACCGAAAATAAGTGAAAATAATTGACAAGTGTGTCTTTTAATAGCCATTGTGATGGTTGGGGAATAACCGAAAATAACTAATTTTTGTTGGTTGCTTATAACCCGATTATGGTCAGTGTTGCTCGATCCAACCACTATGCAATTGCCACAATGGAACCATAGTGGTTGGATCGACCAACATGACAAGTTAAGGCTGTACAATTCATTGTATAACAATAAGTAAGACCAACTTTGTTTCGGTGAAGATTGTTTCATTGTGTTTTATTGTATGTGACTTTGAATGGAACAAATACAATAGGTATTTACCACCAGCAAACATCAGCTCTTTGTGTCATCGATTTTGTAGAAATTAGTTAAACTTTTTCCATCAAGCTCTTTAGTGAAAAACCTTCTCATGTAGTCTCCATATGTAAATTCCTTGTAAACAGCTGGTTTTTCAGCAGATATCAGTTCCGGGAACGGTCCATATAGTTTCTCTCGTATGCTTGGATTCAGAAAGACAGCAATTGAGACACGTGCACCTTCTTCAGGATTTGCCAATACTCTATGCTCAACGCTTTTATACTCATCGTTAGACATCATCTGTGAAATTGTATAATTTCAAACTTGCATCATAACTATATACAGCTAATGGATTTACATATGTTGGTTGGTTAATCTAGCATTAATTATAAAATTAAGGTTTAGAGGTTTTACTATTAGTAACATGAAAGTACCTGAAGCAGATCACCGATGTTGATAACAATGGCACCAGGAACCGCCTCAACAGCAGCCCAGTCTTCACCACATTTGACCTGCAATAATCCTCCAACCTCATTTTGCACCAGCACAGTTAACACCCCCGGATCTGTGTGTGGAGTTATCCCCAACGTGAGCTCTGGCTGTGGGCACTGAGGGTAGTAATGAGATACACTTGCTCTCCCTTCCAAACACGTCAACTCCTTCAACTTGTCACTTTTTACTCCCAATCCTTCACATAAAATTGACATCAACTCTTCTCCTAAACTCACCACCGCCTTGTCCCAATCTTTCAGTGCCTGCCTACACATCTCCGGCACCGCCTCCCAATCTGGCTCGATGGGTGACATCCTCACCTGCACAGCCATAAACATCCAGCTCTAAATGTTGGGTCTTGCGCACAATTTAAACCTACACTATCGCATTAATTTTCGACATCTAGCCCATTGCAAGATCATCATCTTTAGGGTAAAATGACTGCCTGTACGAGTAAAATGTCTAAAATAGCCCACAAAAAAGAAAATCTCAAAAGAGATTTATCGGTATGGTGGAATTTTTAACAATCCACTCCTAAGCAAAAGCTTAAAGCTTTTAAAAAGCTTAACAAAATGCTTTATGGTCAAAGTTGCGCCTATGCTAATTCAGTTTTTTTAACTATTAGTACTATTTTAACACGGGACAGGTTGTTTTGTGTAACAGGTTCTAGCTGAAAGTCCTAGATACAGGTCAAGTTTTAGTCAGGTCAAAAAGGGTCACATTTGGTCGGGTTGACCCACAAACATGTTATAAATATTTTTATATGGAGTAATAATTAATAAGTATGATTAAAAAAACTATATTATTACCATACGTCCATACTAATATAAATTTTACCACTAAGTGCTATGAGATTGTATGTTTTTAAATCAACTTTGAGCGACCTTGTTTGACATTCTTTGCTGATTTGTAAGTAAAACATGAGTCGAAATTGTCACCACTAAATGCTAGGCGACATAACTTTTAAAGGCTATATGATTCATGTTATATCCTTAAAGCCAATTAATCAAAAACAATATCATCACTAATCCATGATCATAATGAAAATTGCAGCATATAACTCTATCGGATTGTCTCCAATATTGATCATATGTCTGATACATTAAACCAAGGTCCAAGGTACAAAACATATTTATTCACGCTATTCGGTTTTAACATAGTGCTAGAATACTCATTCATTATTAGAATCCTTGTTCTAAGTCATTCTTTTTGCAAGATACATATAAGAACATATAAGAACATATAAGAACAACANTGCATAAACATCCAGCTCTAAATGTTGGGTCTTGCGCACAATTTAAACCTACACTATCGCATTAATTTTAGACATCTAGCCCATTGCAAGATCATCATCTTTAGGGTAAAATGGCTCTGCCTGTACGAGTAAAATGTCTAAAATAGCCCACAAAAAAGAAATTCTCAAAAGAGATTTGTCAGTATGGTGGAATTTTTAACAATTCACTCCTAAGCAAAAGCTTAAAGCTTTTAAAGAGCTTAACAAAAATGCTTTATGGTCAAAATTGCGCCTATGCTAATTCAGTTTTTCTAACTATTAGTACTATTTTAACACGGGACAGGTTGTTTTGTGTAACAGGTTCTAGCTGAAAGTCAGGTCAAAAAGAGTCACATTTGGTCGGGTTGACCCACAAACAAGTTATAAATGCTTTTATATGGAGTAATAATTAATACGTATGATTAAGAAACCATACTATTACCATATGTCCATCTCCATACTAATATAAATTTTACCACTAAGTGGCTAAGTGCTATGAGGTTGTATGTTTTTAAATCAAGTTTGAGCGACCCTGTTTGACATTCTTTGCTGATTTGTAAGTAAAAAAATGAGTCGAAATTGTCACCACTAAATGCTAGGGGACATAACTAATAAAGGCTATATGATTCATGTTATATCCTTAAAGCCAATTAATCAAAAACAATATCATCACTAATCCATAATCATAATGAAAATTGCAGCATATAACTCTATCGGATTGTCTCCAAAATTGATCATATGTCCCATACATTAAACCAAGGTACAAAACATATTTATTCATGCTATCCGGTTTTAACATAGTGCTAGAATACTCATTCATTATTAGAATCCTTGTTCTAAGTCATTCTTTTTGCAAGATACATATAAGAACAACATGCTTTACAGACCCATAACTTACCTAAACTCTCTATTTTCTAAAATTCACAATATCATCCAACATGTTTACAACTCCATTAGTCGCATTTAAGTTCTCATTAGAGATGGACAAAGTTTGTATAAGAATGAAAAGAACAAACCTTACAAAGCAGGAATGTTATGGTGTGAATAGGTGTTTTTGATTGTGTTTGTAAAAGTGATAATCAAAAGCAATAATAAACTATAACAAAACCGCTACAGCAGATAGCATTTAAGGGGTGTTTAGTTTGAGGGTATGGGTATCAAGGAATGGGTTTTATTCCTATTGTACTTGTTTGGTATTTGAATATGGGTATCAATTTGTTTGGTATTTGAATATGGGTATCAATCCCTCAAAAGCATGCAATTTCTAAACCCACCAAGAGTGATGGGTTTATAAACCCATTCCCGTTGCCATACCCATAGTCATTCCCATTGCCACACAAATTGCGAAAGACTGAGAGGTATTATGAGACTAACAGTATAATTGTCAAACTAAGTTTTGCACAAATACTAATATTCTAAACATCTGTTATTCAGAAGTGTACTTTTGCTGAATCTTTTTAAGGTGAAAGGCTGACAGCTGATACTAACCGCATAATCACTTTCAAATCCCAATCCCAAACATCCCCTAATTTATCAAACAAGTTTTTTGGGGTGTTTGTATTAGCTTATTTTTTTGGCTCACCAGCGTATTAGATTTTGGAAAAGCCAATAACCTCAATTTTTTCAGCTCATCAGTTTGACCTTATGAACTTAATAACTCCATAAGCTCATCTGCTGATAAACGGCGAGGTTGTCGACTTTTTCAAATTTCAATAAAGCAGATAAACCCAGAAAATAACCTAAATCCAGACAGCCCCTTTATATCACCATGCATGTATAATCACCAAATCAAATTCAACATTTGTTTAGCAGCCTTTGACAATGAGAATCTTTCTAAAACACATTTTTCAGGGGTGTTTGGATTAGCTTGTTTTCTAGGCTTATCAGCATATTTTCAATTTGGAATAGCATATAACTTCACTTTTTCAGCTTATCAACTTGAATTTATGGACTTATTTAAGATGCTTAAAATGTATGGTTATCCGCTTTTCCAAATTTCAGTAAAGCTAACAAAACCCAAAAATAAGCTATATCCACACACCCAAAAATCCAAAATAATATCACCAAGCACTTATCATCATCACCAAATCAACAACAACAATACTCTATCCCACTAATATAAAAGGTCCACAAAGTACGAGGTAGACACTCCTACCCAGAGCCGTATATGAGGGTGTGCGACTGTGTGCACTCGCACAGGGCCTCCAAATTATAACTAAGGGTCTTAAAAAATTTATATGATATGCATATATAATCTATAAAAGTGACTACAAGTATTTGATTCAAGAAGTTGCATCGGAAAATGCTACCCGGAGCATTTTTAAAACATTTGTTTCTCATTTTATCTCTTTACAACTAAACACACTTTACTTCTATATAATCATTTCATCATATATTAATAGTAGAACGGTACCCGCGCAATGCGGCGGTGGGTACCTGTGATTATATTTTGTGTTATTCGGTTACACGTTTAGTTGTCTTCATGCTTTACAAGTAGAGATATTAGAGATGGTTAAGCCAAATAATTTTAGTTTGAACAACCAACCGCTTCCAAACAAAATTCCTAGCTAGCCAACCTGCTTCCTAACAAATTAATTTTGAAATCTTTCCATAATAAGCAAGAAAAAGTCTGAATTTTAAGCCAATCTAATTATAGAATTGTCCCAGATGCATTATAATGTAGTATAGATATAGATATACGTAGTATATGTATAAAAGACAAACCTGAAGAGTATCTCTCCAGCTAGCAGCTTTAGACCGAAACAAATCAAAGTTAGTAGAATAAGCAGCACCTGTTCCAGCCTCCCTACTATAAAACCTCATTTTATATTCATTATCTTGCTCATAAAAACACTTGATATCTTCAACCACAGAATCAATTAATGCAACATCAACACCATGGTTGACTATCTGAAAAAAGCCAAGAGTTGACGACAGCTTTCTAACTTGCTCAACAACCTTGGACCTGTCTTGAGACATGTCGATGACAGGGACAGTTTGCATGTTTTTTTTAAGGTTGGTTTGTGTGCATGGGAGATTTTCTGGTGGTTGATGGAAGATACGTGGGATGGTTTTTATGCCGGTGTCTAGGAGGCCTTTGACACCGAGTTTTGATGAGTCGAATTGTTTGAGTTCGGTTTCACGGTCGTAGGTGTTTTGCNGAAAAAAAAAAAAAAAAAAAAAAAAATTGTAAACCTTTTGTGAATATAGCATCCTTTTTTTTTATTGCATTGCCTTTTCTGTTTTTCATTTTTTCTTTTCAAAGGTCTAATTTAGACTTTCTACAAACAACAAACAAAATGTAAACAAAACGTTGAAAATAATATACACTAACGACACTCCTTTCATCGTCTTACACTACGCACATTAGACAATATAATTCCTATATTCTTCAATACGTTGTAATGAGACTGTTTGATAAGTGTTTTTTCATTATGCTTCTCGATGCTTTTAATCGGCACATTTTTCTTCCTTGTCCTTAATAAATCTAGACAAGATTTCCTCTAAGCGAGACTCCTCTCTTTGTGGTGGTGAACTTGGTAGGTATAGTATTGGTAAAATCCATGTGTGCCATAATAACCATATGAATCATAAGGAGGATAACATGTATACTCCTTATATTCATCATGTTGTTCATTTACATTCTCGCCAAGTAGTTTAATCATCTCATTCATTTGCTTGGCGCGTTCTTCTTCATCTCTCATAAACCTCTCAAACTGGCAAAACAAGTCTTTCATAATAGCCTGAAATATACACATTGTATCATGTATTGCCCTAAATCATTTCTTTTTTAGCTTTAGGTGTTTGAGAATGCTTTTGCTGGAAACGTACTAGTTTTGGGCTCATTTGGACGAAAAACGGATGAGAAAAGACAAAGTTTCAAGTTTGTGATCGGCAACTCTGACTTGTTCACCGGAAGTGCCAAGAAAGGAAAAACTTCAATGGCTTTGTGATGACTCAGTGTGTGGAGACGGCTAACGTGACGGCGTCACAACCCAAAGGTAACGCCGTCACAACTTATAACCCGACGGCGTCACACAAGTTCGATGGAAAAAATACCCTAATAGATGATGGCGAGGTAACATCGTCACAAGCATAACCTGACGCCATCACAAGCTAAAAGATATATATATTTTCGCATTGTTTTGATAATTCGTGTAGAATTTTTGGGAGCTAAACCCTAACCGAAATTGGAGTGCTTTCTAGAGCCTTTTACTTCATGAACTCATATGTATTAATGAGATAACTTATTTGATTAATCATTCAATTATGTTATTCATTATTTTCTTGATTATGCCGATTGCTTGTTGTTCAATTGCTATGCTAGGATAGATCACTTAGTATTTATTTACGGTTTGCATGAAACTTGCTTAGGTTATAATTCTTGCTTTCTACAATTAATTATGATACCTGGTTAATCCCGTCACTCTAATTAATTGTTTGAAGATCTAGCTAGATACTTGGATAACTTGTACGTTTGATTCGTACGTTCCTCTAGTTAATCAACATAAACTAGCTAATAGACCTCTGTCTAATACCCATCCTTCTAGCAATTAGCTACGAAATCTGGCCATCACATGTCTTTAGTTAGAACTGGTAAAAAGGAATCTTAGGCATTCGGTTAATCAAGGAGTGACAATCGATAAGTAGAATTGGATAGCTAGCAAGGAGTAGTGCACCCTAGCAAGGAGTGACAATTGTTGATTCACATAGCAATTTATTTTTCTCGTATTTTACTTTTTTTTTCCCAATTTAGGTTAAATATTAGTCTTAAAAACAAACTCTCTCAAAACCTCGGTAATACTTTCTTTTTAATAAACATAAAAATACTAAAGACAATCTTTTTTCGACTTTATATCAATTGGTCATACATCTCGAACCTACCTCATTATACCCCTAGAGAAACGATCTTCCCTCGATCTTGCATATAGTACATTACAACGGTTAGGTACACTGCCTAAAGGGTTGTAAAACTTTGGTGTTGAAACCGCCGCATCAATTTTTTGGTGTCGTTGCCAAAAAATAGTTTAGGTTTTGTTTTCTATTTCATTTGGTCTACCTCACAATTCCTATTAAGTGAGTGTTTTGTTTTTATTTTAGTAACTTTCTTGTAGTCTATCTTTTCTTTGTGTTTTTGTTTCGTAAACCTTTTATTTACCATTTCATTCGTCACCATGGCGGATGAAGTTACCTTTGATTGGTTGATATTTGAGGAAAAATTGTTCTATATGAAATTATATGCTTTAAATTGTCTCGAAGACTTTTTGATTGGATTTAATTATCTTCAAGAGAAGATGGGGATCATGAAGGATGAGGTGGACGATCCAAGCTTACAAAGTACCCCACTTAGTGAAACCTATATATGCACCATATGAGCCTTCACCATGGATGAATTCTTATCAACAACCTTCATTTTTTAGGATAAACTCTTTTTAGTGAGTCCCTTAGGAAAAGTGACCAAGTATACCAAGGAAAGCTCCCTAGCAATGAACCATAAGTTGGGTGAAATGATAGAATTGCTTAAGTCGCTACCTAAGGAAACAAATGAGGAGGATTAGCCGAACATAAGTACCGTGGACAACAAGGCCTAGTTTTTTGAGAACACAAACTTTGAATCTCAAGTCTTACCAGCATTTGATGGATACACACCACCCGTGACCTACACCGAAAGAAGTAGAAAAGATAACAGGAACCCCAATGGATGTAGAACATTTGGACCAAGCACAATTAGAAGATGACATAGGTTTAGAGCTTGCAATCATAACATTCCCTTAGTTCCAAATGGATATATAAAATCAAGTATAAGTCTAATGGTGAAGTTGAAAGGTATAAATCAAGGTTAGTTGCTAAAGGGTAGAGTGAGAAAGAAGGCATTGACTTTGAGGAAACATTTTCACCAGTTGTGAAAATGGTGACTGTCAGGTGTGTTTCGAGTCTAATGATGACTTGATGGCTATGTTTAAAAATAGGTTTTCTTGACCACATTTGAGTAATCTTAGCTGTGTGGCATAATCATATCGAGCAGGCTAGTTATTTTTAATCTTCATATCATCGATTAAACTTACGATTCCCTTAAGGGACTTGTAAATAGTAAAGGTGGCAAAATCCATGGATACTGGAAGTTGGGTAACAGTTAGAAACATGCTAAGGTTAATATTTAGCAGGGTGAAGTTTGTACATAAATCGTGGATTTACTGATATTCCGTTTTGACATCTCATGGGTTTTCTCCATGGTGCAGGCCCCGTACGAACCTCCAGCTGAAGCATGTACTTTGAGATATATGTGTTTGATCAGACTAGTTTTACGGTAGCTAAAATTTGTGAAATGACAGAACTAATGCACATGTGTATTCACTTCTACATATGACAGGAACTATAAAATTGTGAAATGACTAGTGTTGGTCGATCCAACCACTATGCAATTGCCACAATGGAACCATATATAGTGGTTGGATCAACCAACATGACAAGTTAAGGCTATGCAATTCTTTATAACTTTATATAACAATAAGGCAGACCAACTTTGTTTCCGTGAAGATTGTTTCATTGTGTTTGATCGTTTATATGACTTTAAACGGAACAAATACAATAGGTATTTACCACCAGCAAACATCAGCTCTTTGTGTCATCAATTTTGTAAAAATTAGTTAAACTTTTTCCATCAAGCTCTTTAGTGAAAAACCTTCTCAAGTAGTCTGCAAGTATAAATTCCTTGTAAACTGCTGGTCTTTCAGCAGATATCAATTCTGGGAACGGTCCATATAGACTCTCTCGTATGCCTGGAGTTAGAAATACAGCAATTGAAACACGTGCAACTTCCTCAGGGTTTGCCAATACTCTATGCTCCACACTTTTGTATTCACCGTTTGACATCATCTGCGAAATTGGATAATACTACTTATATAAAAATATTATTTTGATCAATAATAATGATTACCATGAGAGAATCGTAAATTGTAAAGGTGGCAAAATCGGCAAGTTGGGCAGCTGGTACATGTTATGGTCAAAATTTAGTAAGGGTCGTGTTGCTGATCCCAAACACATTTTGTCCAAATTCCTGAAGAATTTTGTAAATCAAAATAACATTTCTAAATAAAACTGTATAGATGGCTTTGTTCATTAGAAACACACTTTGGGCAACTTTCCTCACGTTTGGCTAGGGTTTTATAAGAGTTAAGCATTTATCCCGTTATTCAGGCTCGAATCGACTTGAGCTTGTCCATTCAAGTTTCATTGAGTTTGAGCACGAGTACAAAAGCTTAAAATTTATAAGAAGACAAGCTTGGGCTTACAAGAACTCCACTCAAATTAGAATCGAGCTTCTCGAGCCATTTATTATATATAATTGGGATAATGGTCTGAAAATGTATTTAATTTGACACTTATTCCTTTAGTTTGCATCAAACTAATTTTTTTTTAACTATATAATGTATATACTTTTAATTTGTTATATTGTGTGTATTCTTACCGGTAAAGTTACCCGTGATGAAACACACAATATAAAAAATCAAATGTTCTTATACTAACACTACAACATTGACTGAAATTGGAGGCGACTATTTGAAGCTTTCAGCGGGGACATGTCCCCGCCAATAACTTTCAGCAAACAAACAAGTGTCAAGTTGGATAGATTTTATTACGATTATCCCTATGTTAGTTACTATTTTATATGGTGCACTTAAGCCAACTTTCAAAGATAAGCATGACGCGGATCGACACATCCATAATGCCACCTTTAATAAGTAACATTAAAAATACAAAAACAAAGATAGATAACATAGAAGTACCTGAAGCAGATCACCTATGTTGATAACAATGGCACCAGGAACTGCCTCAACAGCAGCCCAGTCTTCACCACATTTGACCTGCAATAATCCTCCAACCTCATTTTGCACCAGCACGGTTAACACCCCCGGGTCGGTGTGTGAGGATATTCCCAATGTGAGATCGGGCTGTGGACACGGGGGGTAATAATGGGATACACTAGCTCTCCCTTCCAAACACGACAACTCCTTCAACTTGTCACTTTTTACACCCAATCCTTCACATAAAATTGACATCAACTCATCTCCTAAACCCACCACCGCCTTGTCCCAATCCTTAAGTGCCTCCCTACACATCTCCGGCACCGTCTCCCAATCCGGCTCGATGGGTGCGATCCTCACCTGCACAGCCATAAACATCCTGTTCTGACATTATTTTTAGGCATCTAACACATTACAAGATGTTTTTCTATAGGGTAAAATAAAGTAAATCGTTACCGACTCTGCCTTTATTTTAGGTAAGAGCAAAACGTCTAAAATACCCATGCTAAATCAGTTAATCTAACTATTAGGTACTATTTGATCATGGGACAGGTTGTTTATGTAACGGGTTCTGGTTGAGAGTACTTGACACAGGTCGAATTAAAGGAGTCAAAAAAGAGTCACCATGGGTTGGGTTGACCCCACAAACACGTTTTAAATTTATTTTATAAATAATGAATGTGTATGACTACAAAAACCATAGTATTATTAACAAATATTAATCTTTGTCACCACTCACCACTAAGTTCTAGGAGGTTGTATGCTTTAAAATCGGCTTTGGGCGACCCTGTTTGACCAGTTTCCCTATACGTTTCCTTATAAATTACTGTACTTGTTTGTTTCACCCAATTGAGNTGCATCCATAAGGTGGTGCGGCAGTGGGAGCGCATGGCCCATCGGCATGGGGCATACGGTGAACCGTTGCACCCGGGCGTATGCTCGACGGCATGGCCACCGGCAATATATGATTCGAGGGTAGTGGAACGCAAGGGTGAAATAAGCCGTTGGGTAGAAGAAAAAAAATTGGGGAAGTATGAAAGAAGCATGGTTGCCACTAAAAGGGGTTGGGGAGTATTGAAAAAAAGTATGAAATGGTTGGATGAATGGTGGATGAATTATTGGTAATTTTGGGAGTATGTGTTTTTGTTCGGAGCGCATGGACTGCCATCCACCTAGTACTAGAGTTGAAAAAAGGTACTATCATTTTTCAAAATTTCAATAAGCTGATATAGGGCCTAGAAAATAATGTTAATCCATGAATCACCCTCATTATATCAGAAAACCCAAATTCATCTTTCTATCATACTTGATATAAAGTTTAAAAAGCAAACCTGAAAGAGTATCTCCCACTAGGCAGCCGTGTGGGAAACAAAATCAAAGTGGTAGAATAAAAGCACACCCTTTTTCGCTCCTGCTACATAAAACCTCTAGCTTATACTCATTATCCATCTCAAAAAAATCTTTACTACCATTAATCCACTCTCAATCATCTGCATCATCAACTCCATGATCACTACGCTGAAAAAAGCCAAGGAGTTTGACGACAGCTTTCTAAACTTGCTCAACAACCTCAGACCGTGTCTTGAGACAGTCGTATGAACAGGACAGTCTGCATGTTTTTTTTAAGGTTGTTTGTTTGTCATGGAGATTTTCTGGTGGTTCGATGGAAGAAACGTGGGTATGTTTTTAGCCGGTGGTCTAGGAGGCCTTTGCAACCTAGTTTTGATGAGTCGAATTCTTTGAGTTCGGTTTCACGGTCGTAGGTGTTTGCTTCGGTGGTTGGTGACGTCATGGTGACGGTTGTTACGGTGGTTTTTGAGATTGGAGTTTGGAGATGGTGGTGATTTAGTACTCGTAGTAGTTATGTAGTTGACCTTTTTAGATTGGATATATAGGAACTAAGCAATGTTTTGTTTATGGAAATGAATTGTTTATTATTGCTAAAATATACACAACATGTCCACTAGCTATATATATCTAAACCGATTAATCATGGAAATTATCTTAGCTAATAAACAATCATTAAGAATGCCAACTAACTTTTTGAGATTTGTTTGTAAAACTATTTAACTAGTGATCACTTACCTCTTGTGTAAATATCCATTTACACTTCGTTAACTCTAACTTAGTAGGCTAATAATTTTAACCAAGCTAGGATATTTGTACTATCATTAGCCCATAAGTTTAGCAAACAATGAAACAATGATAACAACGATACACAAATTGAGTTCATAGATAAGCAAACCGACTTAAACAAGTGTTTATAATGATTCCTCCTTACTCCTATATGATGTTTGCAGCTTCTAAAATGGTAGAAAAGACCTTAGGAAAATTTGAAAATCGATTGGGGAAGTTGGGGTTAAAAATGGGTCGAGTTAGGGTTTGTTTAAATATAATTTTCCTAACCGCCATTGCTATGACATAACAAACTAATTGGTTACGCCGTAAAACTTCGATGGATTTTCAGGCTTAGCACAAAACACGAAAGTTGTAGATATCTCTTTCGTCTTTTCATGGCCACTCGATCACCTAAAAGGGAGTTCGTATCAAGAAGTTATGACCAACATACTACTAACTATAAAGGACATCACATGAACTTGATTTCAACTTTCGGTTTTGTTTCTTCACTTGATTCTTTTACGATACATCGATAGTCAACTTCTAATCACAAGTTAAGGGTGATCACGGTCCAATTATGCAAGATTTGGCAAGTTTTTTCGGGTTTTTGGTCGGTCCGGACCGGATCGGACCGAACCGACCGGACCGAGGACCGAATTAGCCAAAAAGCTTAGACCGAGGACCGGACCGAATGTGGTCGGTCCGGTCCGGTCCGGTCGGTTTTGTCGGTCGGTCCGGTCCATCCGGTCCGTTTGCTCAGCCCTATCACAAGTTTATCCTTCCATGAGTATTTCACCATATAAATCCTCTAATATACTTGAATTATTCCTATCATTTTTTTCTCGATTCATCATCTAATCTTGATTTCGTCATCTTGCATCATCTCTTGCATATTATGTCTTTTCGTCTAATGCTCTTTTTTAAGCCTAAAATGCAAATACAAAGTAATTAAGTATCAAATCTTACATAAATGCGATAACAATGAACTATAAATATAGGATATTAAAATACAAATTATGTACTCATTTGATGTAGGGATGGCAAAAAAACCCGAACCCGACGGGGAAACCCGAAACCCGACATAATTGGGGCGGGGCGGGGCATGCTAATTGGGTTACGGGGCGGGTTTGGGGATTAAACGGGGATCTTAATCGGGTTTGGGGCGGGGAGCGGGGAATCCTCGCCCCGCCCCGCCCCACCCGATTAATATATACATATATACAAATATATTTATACATATACAGTACTTTGTTAGTATTTACGTAATAAAAAATATTACTCTAATATTGTTAGAGTTTTTTAGATTTATAAGAATGCGTAATTGTGATTATAAAAACTCGTTTAGTGTCATATTTTAAGTTTTAATTTTTTTGAGGTATAATTTATCATTATTTACGTATAATATTATCATTGAAAATTTAATAAAGCTTGTTTCTAATTGATTACTAATAGGTTCGTTATTGCTAACTGTATAAAAATAACAATAAATTAAATGTGAAATGGTGCGGCTTTAGTCGAGAATTACACCCAAAGATGACGCCCCGATAAGATCCCCGATTAATACGGGGCGGGTTTGGGGGACCATCACGCCCCAACGGGGCGCCCCGATTAGATCCCCGATGGGGATCGGGGCGGGTTTGGGGAGAACTTTGGTAATCGGGTTTGGGGATGGGGATGGCCGCCCCGCCCCAAACCCGCCCCGTTGCCATCCCTAATTTGATGTTATCATGTAGGGGTGGCAATTCGGGTCCGGTTCGGGTTGGCGGGTTCGGGTTGTCAGGTTGGTGGGTCAGAAAACCCCAACCCGAACCTGACCCATTTAAATCATCGGGTCAACTACGTCAACCCTAACCTGTTTACACGTAACCCGAACCTGACCCATTTAACCCGTATATATACTTGGGTTGACGGGTTAAATAGGTTACACGAGTTGAATATGCTAAATGGGTTTTGCGTTGACCCATTTAACCCGTTTTATATACAAAAGTTAGCATATTACACGAGTTAAACAGGCTAAACGGGTTAGCGGGTCGACCTTTTAACCCATTTAACCCGTATAATTAAATATAAATAATTTATAATTTAAGAAAAAAAATCTTAAACGGGTTGGCGGGTCGACCCGTTTATTTTATTCCTAACCCGAACCTGGCCTGTTTAATAAACGGGTTAGATATGTCGACCCAAACCTGACCCGAAATCTATTTAGCTCAACCCGAACCTTTTAATTTTCGTGTCGGTTTCAGGTCGGGTTTCGTGTTGGGTCAGAAATTGCCACCCCTATTATCATGTATTAAATTTATTATCCAACAATGATAATTTGTAAAAGAAAGTTTAAGTTGAGTGATTCTCAATTAGATAGTTATTGCGTGTCACTACAACATTTGGTTGTTTTGAAGAGGACTTTTTGAGCCTTTTGGCGAGGATAAGTCTTCGCTAAAGGTTTTTTGGCGAGGACTTGCTCTCGCCAAAAGCGAAACAATTTGGCGACAACTATTAGCGAGGACAAGTCCCCAAAAGGATAAAAACAAGCATATAAGCATACAAAGCAAATTTCTTCTTCAAAACTTCAAATTGATAGAAAAATCTTCTATAATTACAGAATAGATTTTAAAAAGCAAAAACGAAAAAAGAAGAACAAGAAAAAAGACCTTTGTATCCATAATTTCTTCTTCAAAACTTCAAATTGATAGAAAAGTTGCTTTGGAGTAGGGGTGAAAACGAGCCGAGCCGAGCCCGAGCCTGCCAGAGCTCGAGCTCGGCTCGTTTACATATATAAAGCTCGAGCTCGGGCTCGAGCTCGTTTCGAGCCTTATATTTTGAGCTCGAGCTCGGCTTGTGAAATTTTTTACAAGCTCGAGCTCGGGCTCGGGCTCGACTAATTTATGTGAAGTTTTAAAGAAAACAAATTTCAAATAGAGCTCGGCTCATTAATTACATAAGGCTCGAGCTCGTTTACTACTTGTAAGCTCGTTTATACGTATAGACAATATATATACGTATATATTTCTAGGGCTCGTTTAGGCTCGCGAGCCTACTCGAGCTTTTTGTATAAAGCTCGGGCTCGAGCTCGATTATTAAATGAGCTCAAACTTAGGCTCGAGCTCGGGCTCGAGCTCGTTTAGGCTCGGCTCGTTCGAGCTTTTTACCGATCCGATCCCGAGCTTTTCACGAGCGGCTCGGCTCGTTTCCACCCCTACTTTGGAGCCAACATTGAAGATTTGGTGACGCCCTTGCACGAATAAAAAAATTATATAGTCCTACAAAAAGCCATGGGCTTTAGACCATAGACATGTAAGATTTTAAGCAGTAGCACTTTGTGCTATTTTCTTTTCTACTTGGGCCATATATAAGTCACTAAACCCAAACATCTTAAAGGCCAACAATTAGAATATGCTCGAGCATGTTAAATTGATAGAAAAATTGATTTGAGGTACGTGTTTCGGTTTTTAGATGTGTTTTGTTTAGATCTTAACGTTTGTATTTGGTTAAGATTTTAGGTTTCCAAAGTTTGATATTTAGTATTCGATCAGTCACCTGGATGTATTTAAGAAAGGTTCAAAATATGATTTTTGTGTTAGCTAATGATAGAAAAATTCAAAAATACCATATGCAAACTAAGTGATGGAATAGTGTAACCATGGCTACCGACGTAGAAGCCATTTTCGTTGTAATCTGTGACACTATCACTCATTTACAAAAATGAGTACTAGCTTCAGAAAAATTATAATCATAAAATACTTGAAATTGTAAAGAGATATAAGTACAGTGATTAATATATAGTGTAGAGATCTAATAGGGTCAACTTTTCCCTTTTTAAAAAAGTACAATAATAACATTTTATATGAGAAAATTTCATTTAAATACTATTATGTTTTTATATACTGATAAACAAAGTAAGCCACTCACTTTAAAAAAATAAAATAAAATAAAATAAAAACGGATTCATGGATATTCTCTTATACTACTAAAACTGTTGATGCTCAAGATATAATAAACAATTCTTAAAATACTAATATAACTTGGGCTGAGTTACTAGCCCATTTAGTGCATTGTAGTCCGTTTGTGATACGATAGGAACACACCGCCTCATTTATCTCTGCCTATCTAGCCTCTGACCGCTTCTCCCTTTAATCCGCTTCTCCCTTTAATCCTCATACACGCCGAAAATTGTTCACCTTTTGTTGGCGGGATCCGATTTTCAACCGACGATTTTGATGTAGCTGATGCTTTGAATATCCATAAGCTAATAGGCAACAACGATCTTGGTGGCGAACAGAAAATCTTATAAATACAGTAGGGACTAGGTGCCCGATCCTTTAAAAAGTAGAATACTTTGCAAAGTCTAAAAAGTAATGTAGGCCATTGGATCATAATGCAAAGATTTGATAAATTAAAAGATCTACGTATACACATAGGGGTATATTTGTCATCCTACTTTATCTCCCATCTTCTTTCTTCTCTTTATTTCTCATCCAATCCTCCATCTCAAATCCAATTCTGAAAAAGATCTATGATCTGTCAAAACTACAACCACCACCATTGCACCGTCACCATCACCGTCAAAATCACAACCACTACGCAACTTTTTTCCGATCTGTCATCATCATCACTCCGATGGTACTCCGTAAGTATGTTTTTGCATCAACAAACTAAAACCCAGCAATAAACTTTTGAGTTTGAAGTTTTATTGGTTTCGATTAAATACTATTATAATAAAACCCAGCAACTGAGTAGAATTTTTAGAACTGTGACTTCTTGTCATGCCACGTTTGTTTGCCGTGACTACCTTCATACGAGAAATAAAAATGAACTTTTCTCTATCCTTTTTGAGATACATGGTAGACCTTTCTTTCAGTTTGTTTATCCTTTTGAAAACGGTATGTTATAAAATGCAATTATTCTCTTATACTACTAAAACTGTTGATGCTCAAGATATAATAAACAATTCTTAAAATACTAATATAATTTGGGCTGAGTTACTAGCCCATTTAGTGCATTGTACTCCGTTTGTGATACGATAGGAACACACCGCCTCATTTATCTCTGCCTATCTAGCCTCTGACCGCTTCTCCCTTTAATCCTCATACACGCCGAAAATTGTTCACCTTTTGTTGGCGGGATCCGATTTTCAACCGACGATTTTCATGTAGCTGATGCTTTGAATACCCATAAGCTAATAGGCAACAACGATCTTGGTGGCGAAGTCGGGGTTTACCGACTTTGGTAACCGACTGGAAATCCATATGTCGATGATCAGGTTAGGTTCTCTTCTGGTTGATCCGGCAGATATTTTCCACAGTGGAACCGACGGTAAGCACCAGGTCAATTGTATCTTAACGGAGCTACGAGATGTTGCTGCAAATGGGTACCAGGTATGCTTCTTTTACCTAATATGTGTGTTTCCATTGCTTTCAATGTGTTGTTGTGATTACGACAAGATAAGAATATTGAAGTCAATTTTTTTTACAGGGTTTCGTTTCTGATGATGAAATACATGACATACATGGTTGTTTTAAAGATAGACATAACCTATTGAAGATGTTAAAGGTGAATTAGCGAGTGGAGTTGTGGTTGATGGGGAGTAAGGGGATTTTGTGCCTACTATGAAAGTCTTGAAAGAATTGGGTTTGTGGTAAGTGTTAATTTTTGGCTGTTGTTGTTTTAATTTTAACACAAGTTTTCATTTTGCATTGTCCATGTATGACATCCAAACATGTTATGCTAAACTATACTTCGGCCAACTTTTACTCTTTTGAATAATTGACGTGCTTTGTCCCTTGCACGTAATTAATATAATTATGGAATTGATGCGACAGGGCCTTATAATGTTTCACTAAATCGTGGTGCCCATGGAACACACGTGAGTTTCATTTCTCAAACAAATTTTATTCTGAAGTTTCATGAATCTGATTCACTAGACTACTAGAGCACTACTAGAGCACAATGTTTCTGTTATGTGTTTTGTGGGCATTTTAAAAACTTTGACATAATACAAAGTCTTCTTACCAAAAAGGAAGACAACGTCATTTCGTGTCCTCTTTTGAAGTAAGTTTCAAGTACCAATGGCTTTCCTTAACCAAACAGGTTGTTTTTCCTGCTTTGGACGCATTATGTTATGACAAATATCCTTTTTAAGAAAGTTATTTACCACATTACAAGAAAACCGCATAAAAAATGATCCTGAAGTGTATGCATTCAATACTTAATTGGTGCCTACTTTTTGATTATCCATATTAAGTACTCCGTATAAATTTGTATCAAAGATAATTGAAGTTGAAAATTTGTAATTGTGCTAACTTGAAGTTTTATGCGTCGACATGTAGGATTCAAGTCTCCTGATGTAGTCATGCAAGTTGTTAGACTAAAAGAATGGCCCATATTAAAGAAATATAGCCTCATTGAACCGCCGGTACCAAAGAATTCAAGAGAACTAAAGGAAGTGGAACTCTAACTGCCACGAAGTCATGAATAGATAAACAAGGCAGGAAGTAGTGAGACAAGCCTAATAAACAGTTTGGTCATTGACCATTGTCGCAGAAACCAGCAGTTGATGAATTTAAATGGACGCAAAAGTGGGAAGCGGTGATTTAGTGCAGCTTGCCCTATAAGTCAGTGCCCTTATTTTGTATGATTCGTGGAACTATCATATTTTTACGCTGCTTTGATGGTTTTTGTTATATAAGAAGTAATTTAAATTTGCTGCATATAGGGTTGTCTATGGAAGTTATCTTTCACATCAGTTGCAAAGGTTGATTACCTTACCCTTCCACATGTCATCATCAATGTGAGTTCTCTATAAGTGTATCATGATATTCGACTGGATAACCTCTTTAAATATATTTACCTGACAAAATTTGTTCGCATATACACACATTTAACTCCTGAGAGCTGCCTACAGTTCCATTTCCACAAACGCATCAGTAGATCGCCTAAAGAAGATTTCAGAATTGTTGCAGGAATACGGTACCTCATATTGTTTTTTATGTTTGCTAAATAAAAGCTACTTTTATTTCATAAGTGATTGAATATCTTAGTTTTGATTTGGAAGTGAAGCTTATAAGACATATTTTTATTTCATAAGTGATTGAATATATAGCCTACTGTTGTAATCTGAGGTTATGACTTGAGATGAAAGCTTGATGTATGATTATAAAAGTGTAGTTGTATATGCTTTTTTGCTGCATCAGTTGTGGGGTGTTACTTATTTATGCATCTGTTATTGGCGACAGGTTTTGCGTTTTTGGCAACCGTTTGTGACGCTTAAAATCTTGGCTGTTCAGGTACATAGATTGGGATTTTTTAAATCAAAGTTTGTTTTTTGAGTTAAAGTTGCTGATTGTTACTTACTGATTATGTTTCTTTTCTTGGTAAAAGTGTTGATATTTATTGTTTTTGTGCATGTTATTTGTGTCGAAGTTCGTTACTTTCGTGCTGTGAGATTTCTGCCATCTTCTCGAATGGGAGTTCCTTCTTCGACACAAATATTCGCGGATCTAGGCTGATAAAGACGTTCGTGGGTGATGGAAACTGATTGTCGCATACAATAACCGTACCAAATTCATAGGGCGCTGAGGTACAACCTTCAAAGGTTAGAATTGCAAGTTTGCATAAGGGTAGATGCGGGATGTGTTTTATATTAAAATGTGATACGTGTTTCATATTAACATAAGGGTAGATGTGTGACGCGTTTTATGTTAACATACTATGCAAGTTAAATTTACTACGGTTTACTCATTTTAGGTAAAAACACAAAACCATTGCTGTTGTTTGCCTACCATTATAGAGCTTTTGAAGTATAGGCTCAAGCAAATAAGTTTATACCCTCAAATGATCACTCGACAAACAATCCCTGTATTTTGGTTCTGCTATATAAGAATGACATGGTATTGTACTACATTTCTATTGATCGTCTATCAAGTGATTGTCGCATACAATACTCCTAGGAAATTCATTGGGCGCTGAGGTAGTAGCTTCAAAGATTAGAACTGCAAATTTGCATAAGGGTAGATGTGAGACGTGTTTTATATTAAGATGTGAGACGTGTTTTATATTAATATAGTATGCAACTTAAATTTGCTAACAGCCAATCACTAGGGGTAACTTCCTATTTGTTTTTTTGCCGTGTTGTAGATATTCCGGTTTCTGTCTATATCCTTCAAATCGTGTTTGGTTATCCTTCTTTTTTTATCTGATTCCTTTTTGTTTTTGCGAAAATTATACAGGACTCCCTCACACACCAGGCAGAATACACCTCTCAGGTTTGCTTAAACAATATACCAATTAAATGTAGACTTTCATGAGCGTCTATTAATATTTTGGTTGGTCTTTTATACAGCCGTGTGTGCTTGAAATTCCTTCGATATATGCGCTTAGGCTCAGTTGGCAGTTTGTGTTTGATAATTGCATAACGGAATCAAAGGTTTGCACTCTCCACCATTCCAGATTAATTTATTTTCCCAGCTTATCAGCTTATTTGACTTTGGTTATTTCTTTGGATGCTTTTGTTGTTTTATAAGCTTTTGTTTAATTCGGACCTCTGATTATTTCAATCAGGATTTGCAATTTCGGACATTTGGTTGTTTTGTTAAGAGGCGGTTCGGACGAACATATCTTGCCACCTTATGAGGTTATTTCATTTTGCTTATGGCTTATTCGTGCGTTACCATGTTTCATGGTGTGCCAGGTATGTTTTTGTTATGAAATCGAAAAACGCTCACGCTACTTTCTTTACTAACAGTATATCTTTTTAATTAAACGTATTCGTAGATTTCGCTGATATATAATGGACTTGGAGGATCTTCATGTCATACTTATACGCATTGTGTGATTTCGGTGCCATCTGAAGGAACCAACCACGGTTCCGCCAATTCTGAAGCAACGTATCCATGTTCAAGGATGTTAGGTGTGACGTTTTTAACGCGGATACGTTGCTTCAGAATTGGCACAGCTATTGGCCAACATCCATAGCCCCCCATGCCAGTCCAGAACGCTACTTAGGTATTGTTGTTTGCCAATGAATCAGATTGAACATGTTTAATTGGTATGCCTATTAGTAGTTTTTTATTTTTAATTTTTGCTCATGGTTTCATATCGAAACAACGAAATTTTTTTCCATTCCCCCTATTTTTTTTTCTGATTATTTTTTTAATTAGTGAAAGCTTTAATGGATTCAGTATTGTTATGTGTATTTGGTTTTCCAATACGTATATGCCCACGTATTTCATCATCGTTTGTTTTCTTTATGGCTGCCCAGGTGCAGACACGTGAGCCTGCTCATCATTGACTGCTATATCAGTTACACGTGCTTTAATAGTCCAATGGCCATGGCTGGAACATTAAATGGGATGATACTGTTTTAAACAATGCCGAGTCCGTTGGACTATTAGACCACGTGCGACTGTAATGGTCAATTTCTTTGTTGAAGGGTTCCATCAAATGTTACGTTGGTGTAAAAATTTTTACAATGCTGTTACAAATAGTTGGTTTGTCTTATGGATTCTCCTTTGTCCCCTTATGTTTTGATTGTGCACTTTTGTTAGCTGTTTTTTTCTTAGCTTTATACTTATAATCGATGATTCTTTATGGTAGGATCGCATCGGGAGCGGCTGGTGCTAGGGTTGTGTTGATGAGTGCATTATACCAACACGCATCCCATTACAAAGTAGATTCGTGAAATTATTTTCACCTACGAGCCAAATAAGTGTGTCTTGCCCAATTATCGTGTAATATTTCTTATGTTTTTATTATGTGTTTTATTTCTTAAAATGAAAGTAACCGAGTAGCCCTATGTCTTGTAAATGAAATTAAATTCCTTTGGTGAGCAGAGCCGTAGGAGATTTTTTTGTTGAATAGTAACAACCTTTGGTGTGCCTAACATACTTCTGTTTTGTCTGACATGCTTGCCCTGTCATGCAAGTATTAGTAATATGCCTTTTTCTTTTCTCAACGCCGACGGTCATTAGTTGTTTTCCATATAGTTAAACAAAGTAACGTGTCTTGTACGGGCAGAATTTTTCCTTGCCATCTTTTGCTGTTGAAGTTTGTTGTACGTTTATTGACAAGTTATAAAACTTCCATGTCAGGAATTCGTGGAAATCATCGAGTGTTTTTTCAGTCCGTAAAGATTGCTGGTTATGGTCTTGCGAGTAAACACGTTATGTGAAGTTCAGACTGGTCTGATAGCGTGAAGACTGAAGAGTCAGCTGTTCTAGCAACTCTGCTTTGCTGGTTGAATGGCATGTCAAATGTCGATATTTGGGGCATTTCAGTAACCCTTTCGTTGCTTGACATGTCATTCAACCGCAAAACTCGGTTGCGTACGAACATATTATTACGGCTTGCCATTTTCTCTGCTGCTAGCATGTCGACAGCATCTGTACTACGTTCTCATCAGCTTGATTAAAATGTTCAGGTAATCTTTTAAAATAGAAAACTAGCATGTTTAGTGACTGTGACACTTGCATTTAAAACTTGAAACTCTGTGTGGTACATTATGTTGGGCACATAAAAGCATCTTAGTGTTTGTAGTGTTAGGATGTGTTACGGCTGGCCTAAAATAGGTGCGTTAGTTCAGTTACACTTCCAGTTTCTTAGGCAATCGACAGTAATTTCGTATTAATCAACATATACTAGACTACTTAGTTCGATTACGC
>LBNU01012394.1:41190-52065 GCA_014162995.1 Artemisia annua
AAAGAAAACGTTAAATAACTAAAACAACGATATTTAATAATTTATGGAATTAATAAATGAAACGGTATTTAATTTGTTACTAACGAGTTATTAATCGTTTCGAGGACACGTTTATCGAGACTTACCATTTTGGGAAACTTGAGGTTTAGAATTACCTTGGTGTCGAGTTACGGATTGGTTGGTATTAATATTATCACTCGACACGATTAACGAACTAGTTGAATTGTTAAATTAAATTAGTATGCAACGAGCGTGTCGAGGGAGAATATTAATGGATGACCCATCCTACGACTTACCATATCTTTACTAAGTATGAGTAACTATGAATTAACAAGTACATTGATGGAATTGTTGGGCTATCGTATTAGCAAATACGATAAGTATTCAATAATTCGTACGATTTCCCTTGTTAAGTTTTGGTTACTTGAGGGTTGACTTTGACCATAAGGTTGACCTAGTAGACCATTTAAGTATGATTGTTTTGGATGGATTATGTAGTTTGACCCGGATATGTTTCGTATTGTGTTTTGACTCGTTTTGATTGAAGTCGAACATTTTTTTTCACCTATTGGTGTGAGTATTCTCAAGTCTTGTCTCGATTCTTGTTGGCTTCGCTTGTTTAAGTATTGGCGTGAGTTCACTTGAGTATATGTCGTGTTCTCACCACACACACACACACAATGATACCAAACGCAAACACAAACACTATTGAACGGATAACGAATGAGTTGACGACGTAAGATTGGGTAATACATGGGAGTAATCATCTTATCGAGATTTGGTTAGTCGCTGAGAAGTTCGTATTGGGATAAGCCTTGCTTATAGAAGACTTCGTCGGTTTCGTACCAATCTTTGGAATATTGTTGTGATTTACTCTTGATGCCAAGTCGTGTCCGTCGTGATCCTCGCATTGCTGTGGCTAAGGTGAGTTCATAGCCCCCTTCTTTTAAATAAGTTTTCATAACTATTTGGGGGAGAATACATGCTCTTTTACTAAATGAAATGATTGTTACCTGAGTACGTGAATGATTTGATTAAGTTGAATGATTGAATGATTGATTTACTGATTGATTGAGTGATTTATCGAAGTATTTGAATTAAGTATTTGAAGGCATTATGTGCTTGCCTGTTTATATGAGAGCTTTCTAGCTCAAACTGTTTTACTTGGACCTGCTACTGTTTCGTTTTGCTATTGTGTGGACTAGTTTTAGGGTAGACGGAGGTAGTCGTTGACCTAGAGCTAGGGCGTTTGACCCTAGTTTGGAATAGACGCTATCGCGGCCTAGATTTGGGGCAGTCTTGGGTGGTTCCTTGCTGTAGCCTGACTAGTGACCGCTGAGAGGCCTGCTCACTATGACCATTCATCTTTCCTAAGATGATAAACGATTGATTGATTGAGATTGAGATTGAGATTGTGATTGTGATTGTGATTGTGATTGTGAGTCTACACCTACTCTAGTTACACATAGCACTTAAACTTTTCAGGTCCCAAACTGTTTTTGTAACTTAAACTCTATGGACTCACCAGCGTAAGCTGACCTTTAGCGTGTATTCTCAGGTTTAAGGCGTTAGCTCACTAATTGAAGGCGCTTGGCAAAAAGGGCATGGTCATAGGCGACTCTGATGAACATTTGGGACTACTTCAATTATTTTATGGGCCTATTTCCGCACTATTTTTTATATCATGTAAACTTTATGTCTTACATGACAACTTTTATTTTATATTAATGAAATAAAAACCATTCTTTGTGCCTTGTGTTGTGATACCAATTTAGTAGCACCTCATTTCATGTATGCTTCCGCTAGACCCGAATTTTGGGGGTGTTACAGATGGTATCAGAGCCTAGGTTATAGAGAATTGGGCATTTTAAAACCCAAACTATAACCACTTTTGTGAAAATTAAAACGTATGACCGCTACGTGCCTACCTGCCAAGCTGATGCCTCGCGTAATAATTTCTTGAGGATGTAGTTGATTAGATAACTGAGAATACATTTGGTGAGATATTTGTTGATATATGCGATGAATTGAGTATGATATGATTGAAAAGTTTGAGGATATAATCATAGTAGTGTGTGCCTTTCTTTCGGATATTTCATTCATATCCGCTTATCTTAACTATTCGCCATGAGCATCTCTACATGCTTATGCAAGTACCGCATCTATCACTGAGTTACGCTATTTCCTTACGTAATCTCATTATCGACTTGTTGACTTTGCACACTAGTCGTAGTATTTGGAATGATTTGGGATAAAGGACATATTACTAGCGTGACTAGGCTGAGTGTTTCAAAATTCATTGAACCTCGGCTGAATGTAGCCTGATCACCTACATTCAACCAGGGACAGTTGGACATGGCCTGATCACCTATGTCTGGCTCAGAGGTGAATTTTGTGATACTGAGGGTAGTTACAACAGCATTATGTTCGGGTTAGAGTTTGCCTCTAGGAATGATAAGTTGCGTGCACACACAAGCATTGAACTCAACACCTAAGCCTGCATTTGCACACGACACATTGGGATCGCAACACCGTATGAATCGTAATACTTCTAACACCACTAAACGTCTTCGTTTATGTGGAATTCCTGCTATCGCCGTCGAGCGTATTTTCGCCTTGGGTCGGCTAGACCCTATTGGCATCATTTGAATCCGAGTTGCTTATCGTGTTGAGCCTCGTCGATTTTATTGAAAGTATTGGATTTTGGTTTGGACTATTGTTTGAATTTGATTTTGGTCACGTATGGATTTGATTTCGAACTTCGTAATTGAATTGATTTCCGGCTACGTCCCAAGTGGACTTTTGATATTTTGAATTCGGTTTTGATCGTTATGGATCTGATTCCGACTACATTGGATTTAACTTTGGATACGTCTGAATTTAATTTTGAGTATATTTTGATTGAACTCCGACTATGTCTGAATGTGACTTTCGGATATTGATGGAATTGATTTTGAGTACGTTCTGGATTTTGAATTTGGATTATAGTATTTTGTGATCTTCGATTTCGTTTCGAATTTGAATTTGGCATTTAGCCTCGTATCATTCTGCGATCTAGTCACAGTCCCCTCTACTCTAAGCTTGTGTTCAGAACCGTATGATGAATATTGAATTTTAGCCGTAAGTACCTATTTGTTGTTTTGAGCAATTCTTGAATTGAGCCAAATCATCGACGACGTTAAATTCTTAATTCTTAACAACTTGATACACGGTCGAATCTCGTGATAGTTCTTGCTTGATGAGTTGCGAGATTAAGCGAAAATCAAGTTGTTACGAGGTTTAAGGTTTTGGTGATTTTGCTCGAGGATGGGAAAGTTTATTCCATCGAAGTAAGCTACCCAAAGGATGATTTTCTTAACCAAGGATGTTTATTTTCTTAATCGATGACATTCACTTCCTTAATCGATGATGTTCGTTATCTTAATCGACGTTATTCATTTCTTAGTTGAGGATGTTCATTTTCTCAATCGATGCTGTTTTAGCGACGATGTTCAAATGAGGTTGTACTTTCCACCTCTAACGTACGTATCATGCCGAGTCAATCGACTCTAACCGATTGCTAGTAGCAATCGACGTCCTTTTACGGAGATGTACTTTAAACTTGTTAAATCTCCCAATCCGAAAGGATTTCGTGCGTAACAGAATTCTTAAGATTTTGAGAGGTAACTTGAATCACGATCCTTGGGACAATCGCCTATTTCATTCACTCGTCCCTCGGAAATACCCTTTATCTTTGCTCTCTCTTATTGGATAGTGAAACTGCTTTTAAAAGTAATTTACAAAAATGTTGCCATATTACAAGATGTTTTACTGCTATCTCGCAAAAATCAAAATTTTGATTTTTCCCACTACTTGATAAAGGATAACTGTTTTCTTGTTATCTCACAAACCATTTTACGAAATTGTCTCACAAGACGATTTTATAAAATATTTTTGTCTTGCTATGGATTTAAATGCAACCTTGCTACTATCATAAATATCAAAATTTTGATCTAACTATCGCTTTATAAATGGTGAAATGTTTCCTTGATACCCTGTAAGTTATTTTGCGAATAGCTTGATAAGACGATTTCATAAAACATTTTACTGCCTTGCTGCAAGATTATGAAATCAAGATAAAAATTGAGAATTGACTTTCCTGTAATTTTTAAACAATGGGTTGTTTTCCTATTATCCTATGAGCCGTTTCACAAATCCTTTTGTCGATTTTATTTTACTGCTATATCGTAAGCTAGACCTCGGGAAAACGAATCCCGACCTCTACCTGAGTATCTATTGGTAAATCCCACTTAATCCGTTCACCTCCTGTTGGTCGATTTCTTTCTCACCTACTATTTCGGTTTTCCTATGGCACTGCAAAAGACCCTCTAAGGTCGCGAGTGCTGATCGCCGACTTGTTGGATAAAGATGGAGATACCCAACTTTCTGATCTTGAATTTGTACGTAAATCTATCAAGAAGATCGTTCGAAGGCAGAACAGAGATGTACGCTACTTGTGGATGATTAGAAACCCTGATGACGTAAACTTTATGAATTCTTGTCGTATCGATCCTTTCAGATTCTTGCTAGAGTTAGGTCGGTAGCTCACCAACTCAAGCTGCCGTCAGAACTCAGCAGCATTCACGACGTTCTTATGTCTACAATCTAAGTGATGACTTGCCATTGAGGCCGTTGTTGTTTCTCTTGGAGAAATTTTAATATCTTAACGTTTGAACCTTGTTGATCTATTGAAATCTTGAATTTTGGGATTTGACGACCTTCATTTGGTCGCATTCCTATCGATAGAGTTCGTCGAAACTCGCTAAAGGATACTAAACTCGCGTAGTGAACGTGAATATGAATCCTCGTGCGTATATGTTTATTTCTTTCAGAACCTGATGAGTAACTGGAGTTGAATCGTGAGGACACGATTCTTCTAAGGAGGTGGGACTGTGACAACCCGCAAATTTCGGATTTTGATATCCTGCTCGATATATAAGCCTATCTGCAGTCCTTAAGTCATTGATATGTGGTCTGGAATATTTTACGCGAGATTTGACTCTAAAACGAATAAAGCACGAATATTATTAATTTCGGATGACGAGAAATAAAGTTATATGTATTTATAATAAACGTTTACGTAAAAACGTAACTAAAATATATGGAAATACTTTCGGGTGCTCGGGAAATAACTATAACACGGTTTATTGGTCTCGTTCGTGTATCGTTAAAAATATAAAGAAATTGGCGATGTTGGTCCCCGAGGGAGTATTAGGGTTTACTAATAGTCCCCATCCACTCTACTCACCCTATATATATAACATTTATAATAAACTAGGGTTTAGTTTTCCTCCCTCTCTCTCTTTTCTCCCAGCCGACACCCCACACCCATCCTCTCTATATTTCCCGGCCACGTTTCCGGCCACCACACCTCCACCGCCGAGCGTCACCACACACCGCCACCACCATCCTTCACATCTTTTCACCCTCTTTCTATTGAGCTATCACACGCGCCGTATAAACACCCATAACACCACTTTTATTCGAGTTTTCATCTCGAATCCACCACCACTTTTCTCCTTTCATGTTTCTTGATAACCGAAGGTTGAAAGTGGGTTTATCTCACCATTTCGAGGTGTTTTGTGCGATGGTTCGAGCCTCAAACCCATGGGTTTCGAGGGTTCATATAATAACGAGATAATACATAATAAAACGAGCTGCAAATAGTGTTGGTATCATTTGTGTTTCGTGTTCGTGTTTGTGGATTTTGATTTGGTGTTTGTGGTCGAGAGTAAGGGACGCCGTGAGTCCTAGACTCACGGCCTATGTTGGATTCTTGTTGTGTTCGTGGTTGTTTTCGGATCTGAGTATTGGTTTGTGATTAGGATAGGAGTCGCGGATTTGTTTTGGATAATGGGTTTGGTAGTGAAGGGTGTTGTCGAGAGCTAAGGCCGAGACCACTAAGGTCTCGGCAATGGTTGTTGTTACTGTCGGGTGAGTTGATGTTATAGTTGTTGTNCAAGAACGATATATAGTTAACTTACATACTTTACACCATCATGATGAAAATATATAAAAGTGTCACTCTATTGACAGATAATTAAATGTTTGTTGTAATCGTGTAATTTGTTTCGCTTAATTAACGGTTTTTGAGATATATTATTCTAAAAAAAAGGCGAAAGTGAATTTTAATTAAAAGGAAGAGATTATAACTTACAACGGACATAAGCGGGTATTTCTTTTGACACAAAAATAAATGACAGAATTGCTTAGCTCATTTCCATTATTTTTTTCTGTTTTTAACTAGTTATAATACCCGTGCACGCACAGGGTTTTTCCAGAAAAATTTAATTATATAGTATTATCGTTTAAAAACAGAAAATCTTATGTATATTTTAAAAAGTTAGAGTATCAACATGTGCCAAAGTAAGAAAAATAGTTAGCAGAAATTGTAAATATAACTGTGGCATCGACTTTGTATTTGATTCTTGAGCGTGTCTCCTTATAATGTTATTAGGTCAAAAGTTCTTTGATCACATGGGTTTACACACAAATCAAATTTATTTTACTGTAAATTTTTTGTTTACTATATGGATATATAAGAATCTATGTCAACTAATAAGTATGCATGGGTTTTTCATTATGTATTAATATCAATTAATATTTTGTAAAAATTTTATTGGATGAAAGATTTAACTTTGTTTAGCTGACATAGATGTTAATGTTGAGGTTGATGTTGTTGTTTAACTTTAACTATTGATATCATGTTGTACAAAATGTGCGAGTTTAGTAGCACATAATGAGCGTTGATGGAGTTAAAATATACTCTGTAAAGTTTTTTAAAAATGTTTTTCCGGATATCCGTATATAAACTTTAAATAATAATTACATGAGTCGTTATAAGTACAATCGCGTACATTTATTTTCATATCACAGTAATTTGTACTTAATATTTGATATTTATATAAGCGTTAATAATAATTTAACTGTATTTAATATTCAAACCCGTGTATGTATAGATTAAACTTTTAAATAGGATAACATGAGTTCTTATTTTATGTATAGATTAAACTTTTAAATAGGATAACATGAGTTCTTATTTATATTTAACGTACATAGTAAAAAGATATTTTAATAGATGAAAGTTTAAAACTAATATTGATTTTAAAAGTATTTTTAACGTATATTAAAACTAATTCGTACATTTATAAAATTTTATAAGTTTAATGGATGGAAGTCTCAAAACAATACTAATACTAATGTAATTGTAAACAAAGTTCATATTATAAAGTGTAGGGGGTATAAAGTATAAGGGGTTATTTGTTTATGACTAGAGTTATATTAAATATCAAACTTTTCTTACATACCAAGGGACTCATCCTCACCATCCATCTAAAAAGAAATCAATGGTTGAGATTAAAAGCATTTAATATTTCACCAATTTTTTATAATTTAAATATCTCTTAAACCGTTAATCGTTAAGCGAAAGTAATTATACATCGCGATGAGCATTTAATTATCTTTCTATAGATATGCATTGTGATATACTTTCGACAAAAATTTTTTTTTTCGTTTTTTTCACGTTTTTTTTCGTGGCCGAAAAATATCATATGTGATATATCATATATGATATTGCATACATATCATATATGATATATCATATGTGATTTTTTCGGCCACGAAAAAAAACGTGAAAAACGAAAAAAAAAATTTGTCGAAAGTATATCACAATGCATATCTATAGAAAGATAATTAAATGCTCGTCGTAACGGTATATTTTTTTTCGCTTAACGATTAACGGTTTGAAAGATATTAATATTTGAAAAAAAAGGATAAAGTGGGTTTTTTAAATTGTTAGGATTAATCTCATCCATTAGTCCCTTGGTATGTAAAAAAAGTTTGATCCTTAAATCTTTGTTTATTATGTAAAGTTATTAAAAAAATATGAAGATTTAAATTTTACACTTAACTCCTAGTATATTTAAAATTCAACTACTAATGTTTTATTAATTACCTCCTTTTTTTTTAAGTTTTTATTTTCATAAATTTGACACCTATATTTTTATGTTTTTTTTTTCTTAATTAAATTTTTCACCAAATTTATTAAAGTTTGACCAAAATCAATTTAATTTTGATTTTTTATTGGCCAATCATATTGCTCGATTTCGCCTACGTGTCAAAATCGAGCATTCCTATTGGTCCAATTTTTTTCCACTAAAATTGTTTTGTTAAAAAAACCCAGAAATGATGTAATTCTTTTATTATCTATACTACATATAATGGAGGAAGCTCTCTCTCTCCAAAATTTTCAGATTTACAAAAAATGATGCATGATTTACAACACTTTAAAGCAACCAATTTTCATAGTTACAACAACCAAAGCATGATGTACAACAAAAAGTAGCATGAAATGAAATTCAGACCAAAATTCTATCAATTCTACATTAATGCTATTAAAAACACCCCCTACACCCAAAAGTACAACCATTTAAACACAATATACAATATAATTAAATGGCCAAATGTTTAGAGATCTCCAAATACAAATTAATTAGCCGATTCACAAACCAACAATCCATTCTATCATAAACCCATGTCAAACAACATCATTACTAACACAAATCCCATCTAATCTACAGAAACTCTCGACACATAAAGAAAACATTAATACAAGATCTCATAATCATTCCACTTTGTATATAATCTTTTAAAGATTTTTTTTAGTGGAAATTGTGTCATCATAGATCCTTTAGAAGCTAAGCCTCTTCATTAAATATCCGGATAAAAAGAGAATAAAGATAACAATAATGTTATTTTCTTTCTTGGTTCGTTCATGACCAAAAACAACACGAAAATCACAAAAAGATACCTACCCTAGACCTCACTACAGATATCTTGAAGACCATCAACCTTCGTGCCTTTGACATACGATGAATAAACAAGATTACTTTTGTTCTTCGATTCATAACTAAAAGAAGACGGGTTAATGGTTTTCTTCGTTGGGTTAAAGAGATTCATGGTTAAAAAGGTTTTGTGATTCGTGATTGATGGATAAAAGGGTTTGATTTGTGTTTGTGAGATTCGGTTTGTACAGGTAAAGAAGAAAAGGATCGTTGTTTTTTTTTCCCCTTCATGCGGTTGCTTATGAAATGAAAGGAGGCGTGTGAATGTGTGTACCAGGGTTGGAATTTAGGGTTAAAGGGTATATGGGCTATAATAATAAGAGAAATCTAAATCTACTTGGGCCAAATGCTGAAAATTAGATATCTATTTGATAAAAAGTTTGGGCTATATGAATTGCGGGCTTGCTCACGGAGGTACCAGCCTATAGAGTAGATATGCTCAATATTTTCTAATTTATTTCATAACATGATGCAATACTTTTAAAAACTCAATATTGAACAAATATTATAAAACAACTTATCATATTAGTGATTACTTGGTGTAAATGTTTACACGTATAACATGTAATGAAATGACTTTGTTATTGTCTAATGTTTCCAACATAAAATGATCATTATCGCTAAAGTTATCGTCACGAAAAATATGTGACCGAAAAAAAATTACTCACTAAATATATTATTTGCAGGGTACCCGCCGCTGCAACGCGCGGGTACCCTGCTAGTATAAATAAAAGATGATATCTAAAATAGCTCGTCTCTTACGTTTTTCTTTCAACATATGTTTTTGGTTTAAAGATAATTATTTTAAGCCAAAAGAAGTATCAATTATTCCGACATAAAATCGAGTCCGACGGTTCTAAAATACACTTATGTTATTATGTTTACTCCTTTATTATAATCAATGTTTTGTATAAACCAACCATTAAAACAAAACGTAAAATGTCTAAACTATTTTTTTTTTTAACGGCGGATTTCATTAAAATAGCAAGGAGCTAGAAAAGAACAATTACAAAAGGGACAATGAATTACATGGATTACATAGCCACTCTAACCAACTAGGAGACACTTTCTTATTCCTGCTAGAGATCCAAGTGAAGGCCGATACCTTGATGTCGTTAAGTATGAGATCTTTCCGAGGACGTTTTTGAGAAAATGTCTAAACTATTGACATTTGAAGTATAGTTTTGTTCATGTGCAGGGCCGTCTCATGAATTTCGGTGGCCCCGTGCCATCAGCACAAAGAGGCCCTTAAACAAACATACAAAATATACATGTATCACTAGTGCGTGAATTAATTAAACTCAAGCCTCATGTTGTGTATATACATATAATAAAGTGCATGGAATTTGTGGCCCTCGTTAAGTGGTGGCCCTGTGCAATGGCACCTCTTGCACTCCCTTAAAGCCGGCCTTGCTCATGTGGATCAAATTTGGTTGGTTCGTAGGTGTTTAGTCTTTTTGGTAGGTGTTGCTTGTACGCTGGTGTTTTATTGGATCTCTTAGGATGTTTAGATCTGGTTGTTTAAAACGTGGTGTCTGTTTGTTGGGTGTTCTCCTTACGGAGATATCTTTGGGTATTGTTTTAGAGCCTTGATAAAGGGACCTAATAAAGGGACCTAATCATGGACCTAATGCTTAAAATACTTGTACAGTGCATGCACTGTACAAGTTTTTTAAGCATTTGATCCATGATTAGGTCCCTTTATTAGGCCCATCAAACATTTTCCATTGTTTTATGTCTTCTATCGTTTAGCTTTTTGCTAGTCTATACTACATATAATACACAAATGAATCTCTCTCCAAAAATTTCAAATGTACAAAAAATTATGCAATGTTTACAACACTTTAAAGCAAGGAATCTTCATAATTACAACAAGTAAAGCATTGTGTACAAGCAAAACATGCATGACACGAAATTAAGACCAAAATACATAAATACATACATTAAATAGCCTTTAAAACACCCCTAAACCTAAAGTTACAATGATTTAAAG
>LBNU01012395.1:2248-17830 GCA_014162995.1 Artemisia annua
TCTTCATCAACATCAGCCATGAAACTCCAATCATAGCTTACACCATCAATTGCCAACATTGCCTTTGGTTCTTCCACTGTTGGCTCTTTCTTCTGCTTATACCAAGTGGATCTGTTATCCTGCTTCCTTGGTCTTCTGCATTCCCTAGCAAAATGTCCCGACTTGTGACAGTTGAAACACTCCACTTTCTTCTTATCAAACCCTGCAGTTTCACTTCCATTAATGTGGATTGGCTTGCCAGTCTTCTTGAAAAACTTCCTAGCTCTCATGCTAAGAAGAGCTATTTGCCATTTTATGTCCATCTCTTCTAAGTCATCATCATCAATTTGCTCTATGTCTTCATGAGTCAATATAGAGCCATTCACTTGAGTCGAGATGAATGCATAAAAGGTGGGATCATCTATACCAGCAACCTTCTTTTTAGAACCTGCAGTGGTAACAAGAGCATTACCAGTGAAAACAGTTGAACCAGCAGTGGCAAATTCATCATCACTATCAGCTTCACTGTCATCAGTGTCAATTGAAGTTGACATCAATGCCAAGCTACTTGAACTTGAACCTAGCTTTCCTGCCTTCTTTAACCTTTGCTCAATTAGCTTGAAATTATTATATAGGTCATTGAGCTTCATAGTTTCAATTTCAGGTTTGTTTTCCCAAACTGTAACATTAGTGTGAAACTCAGCAGGCAAACTTCTTAGAAACTTCAAGTTGAGGTCTTCCCTTTCCACCTCAATTCCAAACACAGTCAATTGAGTAACCAATTTCTGTAGTTTGGTGAATATGCTGTCAAGAGATTCATTGCTTGAAGCAGAGAAATTTTCATAGCTTTGCTTCAACAATGTCTTCTGTGTCTTCTTAGTAGCATCATTGCCACCAAACACTGAACAGATCTCTTCAAAAAGTTCTTTTGCTGTTTTGAACTTTGTGAATGCTATTATTTGATCTTTTGGAAGAGTCATAAGCAATGAACTTCTGGCTTTCAGATCATTCTTTCTTTGGGTCCTTTCATCTGTTGTAGTAGGCACAGAAACTGTTGTAACATCTTTGTCTCCAATCTTCTCAGTCTTTGATTGAGGTTTGAAGGAATCACCATTTAAGATGACTTCCCACAAAGCATAGTCTGACATAAGAAAGTATTGCTCTATCATGATCCTCCACATCTCAAACTCATTAAGTTTGAGTTTGGGAAGTCTTGGAACATTTGACTGATTGTTTTCCATCTCCATCTTTGAGTGAGTGAGTTAAGCTTCTTCTTGGATCTTCTAAATCAAAGTATCAGAACCTGGCTCTGATACCACTTGATGGATCTAAACACACACCTTGTGTTGTTGATACTTTGAGTAATATTATTAAGCACGCGGAATTTACTTAACAACACTTAGAAGACAGTTTATATGATGTATTGTGAGTGAGTATAGTTGTATGTAACACAAAGCTTCAATATTATTAATGATAATAATACGAGTGATCTTAGCTATCACTAGGGTTACACCTTGAAGCTCTCTAGAATAATTCGTACCTATGATCATGACCTAGGATCTCCTTTTATAGCACAAGGAGTCCTTTACAAGATAAGTATAATGCTATCTAAATAGAATATTCACAAGATCTATTCTATACTTATCTATACACGAATACATAACAGTTATCTAGTAAGCAGTGGTAATAATATGTACTAGCAGTGGTAATGAGTTTCCACTGCTAGTGCATTCTTCAGCAGTGTCTTCCACAAGCCTATCAGTGGTAACTGTTAGCTTTATTCCCAACAATCATTATGAACGTTGGCTGGCAGTGGATCATTAAACTTTTTGCGATCAAATCGGTAGGACTCATCTAAGAGAGCTGGATATTGTGGAGGTATGATTGTACTTTGCAAGAAAAAGAATTTCCCTTTCCAGTTGGTAATGTTTGTGAAGGGTTTTGTAACTAAGACAGGCACATCTGACTCCCCCCGCTTCGACAAGGTTAACCAATCGCCACCAGGGCACAAATTGAGGAAACCTCGTAACACGGTTAGATTTGGCTCATAACCGTACGCCCTACACATTACTATGAAAGTAGTAAGTTTGGCCAGACCGAAGGGGTTGAACCTTGATATATGTACCTTGTAATATTGCAATAGCTCTAAGAACAGAGGATGGAGGAGTATTCTTAAATTTGACCGAGTGAAGGCATGGGTGTATAGACCAACATACCCTTTAGGGCATCATAAATGCTTTGATCTTTGGTGGGAAGAATTACTTTATACTGTTTGGGTATGGGGTACGATTTTAGGAATGTGGCTAACGCTTCTCTAGAAAGATTGAATTTTGGTTGTCTAATGATACGTTTAGCATCCATGGCGCACGGTGATATATGGTTTATTTAAAAAAGTAAGACTGAGAAAGGATGTTACCTTTTGCTCGACTCGGTAATACAACTGCGTGTAATTTTTGGAGGCGTGAATGAAAGCAATTAGGGTTTTCGAGTTTATGAGTATTTATAGGGTCTGACGCCTTTATTGATTGTTAAGCATGCGTTGTGATAAATGCTACGTATCTAGACCTTATACGAACATTTAAATTTTGAATGGTCGTTTGGGGTTTCCGATAAATCTGTCGTTATGGCTGTGACACTATCCGATCGGCGCATTTATTGCGTATTCAAATTTCAAAACATGTTTCCCTCTTTTACCTGTTATGAACGATTAGGGACATGTTATGAGAGACAGTTAGAGTTGTAAGCAATGTACCTTCGTACATGTACATCACTTTCGACTGGGGGGCTTGATAATGTACTCTCCGAGTAGGTCGAAGGACACCCCTTTGGGTCTACTCAAAACCTACATAATCACAGGCTCTGGCTAGCCTCCTAACACTTTCATTGGCGTAAAACTAGTCATCTATGACTTAGTTACCAGATGGGAATTCGCCAGTCGAAGGATTAAACCCTTCGGGGTATCCCTCGATGAAATGTTAGGACGGAACAAAGCCATGTCTCAACATGGGGAAGACCAAGTCTTACCCACGTCTCATCTTCCTCCTTAGCTCTCCCGCTAAACCAGGAGGAGTGGGACACTAACCCCTAGCGGTTGCCACTTATCATGGGACGCCCCCATGATCTCCGAAAAAGGTGTAAGCACTCTCCAAGCTGTTTTTCTCCTCTATAAATAGCTTGGACGATCCACAAGTCTGGTATGCAATCTGAACAACCCTACTTTACTATACTCTCACTAAATTTTCTATACCGAATACTTATTCACACGCCAGAGGTGGTTCGCAGGGCCCAACCCCTGCGCAATCACTTAACGTAGTGTCTTTGTATTTCTTATTTTCAGGTTAGACACAAGCTTGGCTCAACCACATCATCCCCTATATCCTTTAATCACCATCGAAGGCCTGGTCGTGCAAAATATTGTACAATCAGTCTCCATCAGAGGTCACACCAAGGGTTTCGATCGGAGTGCCCTTACTAAAGGGGTTTCACTCGAAGGACTTGGGTAATTCACGAATAAGGCTCTCGATCAGTATTGCTACTCGATCGGAGATTTCCTTTGGAATTTATTACGTAGTTCGCGAGTAAGAACTTCAATCAAGAGAAGTGTCTCGATCGGATCTTTTAACCTTTAAGCTTTTATTCAAAGTTTCCTGTTACTAACACAAAGAAGTTTCGATCGGAGGTTTTGTCACGAGGGGATATTCATCGAAGCTTACCACTTCAAACTTCACTTTTAAATTTTTTTTATTTTTATGTTTACACAACTGCTCAGCCTCAAGGTTTCGTTCGGGGGAGACCACAAAGTGTCTCGATCGGAGGTGTTTTACTTGTAGGTTTTGAGTAGTGAGTTTCAATACGAGAGAGTTTTCGTCGGAGGTACTCGATCCGAGGTTTCACTTCAAAGGCTTCACGTTGTGAGGTCTCCATCGGAGGTAACCAAGATCTCTCTCGGAAGTCCGTCGTCTCAATCGAAAGTTTATCTTTAGTCTCGATCGGGGGTTCTCCTTTGCACGGGTTTCATACGGAGGGATGTTAGATTATTTTGACCAAGTAGTTCCATTGGAGGTCTCCACAGGAGGAGATTTGGTCCTTTCGAACAAAGGTTTTAGTTGGATAGGTTGCTTGTGGGTTTCGAATAGAGGTCTCCATCAGAGGTCTTTGTCTTAGTGAGATTTGTTAAGGCGAAAGTCTCGATCGGAGGAATTCTAAGGTCTCGATCAGAAGTGTTGTAAGATTTCGATCGGAAGTCTTTTGGAGGCCTCCATTGGAGGTACTTCGGAGGTTTCTATCGGAGGTACTAAATCTTAACATTCGTTACAGCGGATTATGTTTAATAAGCTACCTTACAACGAACTATAAAAGAGAGCCATTACATGGTGCAACTTTGATATAATCAATTATTTGTGGCATGTGATGTATGATTTGAAGAAACTGATTTAATACTCCGTAATAAAGTTGTAGCATCTAAAACTCAAATTGATAGTTTGTTTCAACTAAAAATAAGCTCAAAATCCTTTAAGTGAAATACTAGAGCCTGTTAGTCGGAGAAAACAACAAAACAATGATTTGACACATCACATTTGAGAGCAAACATTTATCTGTTATTTAACACATTCAGTTCTAGTGGATGTGAAAAATATTTGAGCCCATTACTATAAGTATATCAAGAGAATTTTGACGCGAAGTACTTCAGCAAGGTACCTTAGGTAGGTATAAGTTAATTGCAAAAATAAGGGCATTCAACTATGTGTTTAATTTTTAGTTGATCAAATGAGTTTCAAAAATAATGGCATTCGGATGTCTCCATTAGAGGAGGAGGTAATCCGTACTTCTTTTATGCTTATTAAAGAAGTGTGTAAAATAAGTAAAACACTATGCTAATTAAGCTGTAGTGTAACTCGTTCGTTGGTGTAAAATAAGTAATACACACTCGTCCCTAGGTGTAGCGCGTGTGGGGATGTTTCACTCGAAGCTTTCGAGTGTTAGAGTTTTAATATGAGAGTCCCCATCAGAGGTGCTCAATCGGATGTCTCCATCGGGAAGCAAATTTTGACACAAGGAGGATTTCTTTCGAAGGTGTCGTCCGACGCCAAAGGTTTTCAATCAGAGCTTTCGTTTGTATCTATTATTTAAACAAAGGTCTCATTCGAAGGTTTCGCCCGACCATAAAGGTTTTCGATTAGGGGAATCTCACTTGGAGGTTTTGATTGATGAGTTTCGATCGCCGGCTTTCAATCGGTGGCTTCAAACCTGAGGGTTTCAATCTTAGTGTTTTGACTGGAGGTTTTAATTCCAAAACACTTAAAATTTTGTTCAGGGCTTTGTTCGAAGCTTGGCATCACAATCCAAGGGTTTCCATTGGAGGTACCTTTATAATCCAAGGGCTCGATCGGAGGTATCCGAAAAACCGAAGTGTTTCATTCGAATCTCAGACAAAAAAATTCGTAGCTGAAAGATTTTGTTCGGAGGAGAGTCTCAATTAGAGTAGGGTCATTCGGTCACTCGGAGCATTTCGATCGGAGTTTTATTTGGCTAGCACCAAAAGGAGAGGGTTTCGATCAAAGTTTTGTTTACTAGCACTTGCGGCTTTGAGTATCTATGACTTCATGCGTATGCCATCTTGGGATGGTACCGACGTAAGGGATAAACCACATGATCAAGACACCCATATTTTACAACGGGTTGTTGAGGGCCTACCATTGAGGAGATCATTGCCACCCAGGCTGACCCTAAAGTGGTTGCAAAGGCTAAGAACACGGCTAAGCGAAAAGCCTCTACTCAACCGAAGGTATCTACCGATGCAACCAAAAAAAAGAAATGTAGACCAGAAGAACTCCAGGGTAGGATCAAGTGAACAAAATGTTGAATATGAGAACTAGAGTGCGAAAGGAAGCACTCACCCCCAGAATATTGGAGCAGCCACTCAAGATCATGGTACCGATATAGGTGCTCAACCTCAGGGTGTCCAAGAAGAATTTTATCAGCACGACACCGATGAAGACATTTATCATCCTGATATTGCACTAGAGATACAATTCACAAGGAAATTCTTTCCCATGCTCCTGGTCCCTACTACATGCCATATCCTTATGATGAAGGTTCAAGAAGCAATCTTCCCAAATATACGAGGGAAGAGTGGATGAACTTCATGTTGTAAACATAGGGATTTTTTGTAAGAAACTCCTTAAAGACCCCCAAGGTATGAAGACTATCATTGATCGAGTACATACACCGGCAGACACAAAGAAGAAACAACTCTTTGATCTAGGTGCTCTCTGCCGACGGAGCAGCTGCGGATGCAGATGCAGCGGCTGCAGCATCTACCGTTGAAGCAACAGCTGCTGACAAAGTGCCTAGTTTGGTATAAAGCATTTACCCTTATATTTTGTAGGTTTAGCGTACCGACATACTTATTCCATGTTTAGATATAACACTTAGATCAATATCTTTGTATTACGTTTATATTTTGACGTAGCGTGTGCTTATATGCAACCACCAATGTAGCACCTTATAATGGTGCTTTTAATATATACATCACTTGGATATCCTTGTGCTTCCCTCTCCCTCAAGTGTAGCTACCTACCGGAGAGTAACTACTAGAGCCAAGTAGAGGTTGCTCAACCAAAGGTTGTACCGTTACTCTAGGGGAGACATCGTTCAACTAATCCAAAGGAGACCATGAGCTGACCAGATACGTCGCTCAACTAAAGTTTATACCATCGCTTCAGAAGAGACATTGTTCCCCTACTTCGAAGGATACCATGAGCTGACCAAATAGGTCACTCAACCAAATTTTATAACATCACTCCGGAGGAGACATTGTTCCTATACTCCAGAGGAGGTTATGAGCCGACTTGGCATGTTGTTCAACCAAAGATTTTACCATCAATCCTGAGGAGGTTATGCGCTAGTTAGTAATTGTTCCATTGATTATTTTACCATCACTCCAGAAGGGTTGTTCCATCACTCCGAAAGAGGTTATGGGCTATTGGAGTTTTAGCCAGATCAAAGATTGAACCATCACTTTGGATGTCAATCATTTATGTTGATCATCACAAGTGCATAAACTAAGTCAAGGTGATTCATCCTTAAAATGTTTAGGAGGCGTCTCTCCATGGAAGTGTCCTTACGTATATATAGTACTAAACCACATGTTTACGTTATTACTAGGCCCGGGCGTGCAAGTCCTCCACGGGCACTACCTGCTTGTTATGTATCCTGGACCTAAGTCCTTTGAGTTGCTTAACTTTCCAACTCGGGAATGTAGTTATAGTGTGTGTACATTCCGCTACTGATGTAGCTAGTCATCTGGTAACCTATACGCGCAAAAGGAAAAGTGGGTGTTCCCGGCCTTCTGCTGCGGAGTCAATTAGCAAAGGTTGCTCAGCCTAACCACCGATGGTACAGTTTCACCATGGGGAACACATTAGTAGGAGTTATCCTTCTTCGTACGGAGGTAGCGAGCCATCCGACGTTATTTGATTGTTTTATGATATCAAGTTCAATAACACAGCCTAAACAGAGGTTGTTTTAGAGACTCTGCTTCCTCCCATTATTTATGAAATGACGGAAATAGTATTTAGCCGGGGCATAGTCGGAGATCCCAACCTTGAAAAGAAGCAAATAGCCTCTATCTCCTTTTCCAGGAGGTTCTGATGCCTCGGACTACTTCGATGAATAAAGTACGTAGTTTTCATTCATTACACCCGAAGGATGAATTTTCTCATATCACTCTCGATGAGTGCCTAACCGAGCATGCTCATAAAATCAAAGCCATTACTTGTGACACAAAACTACACCTGGGGGAGAGTTACTGAGCTGAGGATTGAAGTTTTTCATAGAGTAAATACAATTATCATTAACCTAAAGTTAAGGTTCTAACATTCAGGTGTTGAAGCTCCTACAGGCAGTTATGAGCTCTCTCCCATATAGTAGGATAAGACATTTATATGTATATGACTATAGGATGGTTCCGAAGATACATTGGCCCGGAGGCCTATCGCGTAACGGAGCATTGAGTGCATGCTCTTATGCCTTTGCATACTAGCTCTTTACGGATCATACCCCTAAAGTTGGGTATTCGACAACCCGTATGTGAATCATTTTCACAATAACAATTATATTTAGAATGTAGCTCACGGTGCAATATCATGGAACAAGCTTATAGTTTAAGTCAAGCCTAGTGACTAATAGGGTGGAGATACTCCTTTGGAGGAGACACTCCCTTTAAGGAGGCACTCCTAATCCACCAGATGACATCATCTTGCCAATTGGTGTAAACTATGCATGCTCTTAGAAAGCCTAACATGATGCTCCTTCATGCACGATGTGGGTTTTAGGTTTGAGGTCGGAATATATACTTTGGATATGGTGATATGCATTGTTCACAAGAGGCAAAGGCAAGATTAGCAGTTGCGGTATCAACAGATCTACTTATGTGCTTTTTAAATTCGCATGGAATCCTTAGAACACGTGAAAACAAAGAGTTCAAGCACTTACAAGTATTTGCAACTGATATGTGAGATAGAACGAGTGGGTGACAGAAGAATGGCGCTTTGCATGGCCTTGATCCATCTGAGGAGTATCCTTTGACCTCCACCGATGGACTTTCTCGAGACTCCTCCGGTCCAGCACCTCAAGATCCTCCACACGAGAGTCTACGGGGAATTACTTTCTCCTTGCCCATATTGTCTAGTTCCTCATCACGGTCCTTAACACCTCAATGTATTGCTTTACGAACTTCGGGGAAGGTCCTTCATGAACTGGTCCGGCGGGGACGGAGGATTGTCACACCCTGAATTTACCTGTTATATGGCAGCGGAATGGAATACCTGGGTGTAACGAACAGGGCATCTCATACAAGGTTATATTGAACGACCTAAAGTGTCGTTTTGAAAATACATCGTTTGATCATTAAAACATTCAGAGTTTACAAAATAGGTCCCATAATGGTGTTACAAGTTCATGAAAAATAGTTCAACTTGATCAAACGTTACATAAGTGCATAAAATGAAAGGTAAGACGCGTCGACTCTTCGACTCCATGATGGTCCATATGCAAGTCACATGTTGTTATCTTAGTAACCTGAAAATACATTGCTAAAACGGTCAACAATAATGTTGGTGAGAAATCATAGGTTTAGGAAAATGAATGTTATACGATAACCATAAATATAAGTGTATGACTACCCGTCACATGATTGTATGACTACCCGTCATATGGTTGTAAAATTGTACAATATTACTTAAGCTCATGACCCCGAAGCTAGACTGTAGGTAATGCCCCAAATGGAGTGCTTTGCCAAACACTTGGAATGATCAAATGAAATGCATCCGCTTGACTGTTGGTAACCCCAACACGGATGGAGGCGTCACCCTCAATAGATCTATCCACTCACTCTCGCTTAAATACAATTAACGGTTCATGATGGTGGGGACTTAAAACATGGCAATGTAGTAACTTAAGTAATGTATATGGATTTGATACTTAGGCTCGTATGAAAAATGGTGCAATGTATTCTCCCCCGTGGGATTTGAAAACAATAAAAATGTAAACGGGGCTATGAAAACTCACCTCAAGGAATGGCACAATATGGAATGTATGAACTGAAGTAATGAGGTGCAACTCCTAGCCGCAACCTAAAATGAATGCATGTAATCTACTTTAGATTATGAAATGGGTTCATGTATGCACTTGCACTATAATCTATACCACTCGTTTTGTATTCAAAATATATATTGTTGGCGAAAATATAAATTACATCTTCGTATAAGGTCATGGTGATTATTACATGTTTATATGGTTTAATAATGTTATACGGTAGTTATATAGGGAAATATAATGAAATTTAGCTTTTAGACGTAAGATACAACACTTAGACAATTTTTGAAATACGGTTAAAAATGGCTTCGGAAAACTAGTTGTAAATCAGTGAATATTGAGAGTTAGGAAATAAAATTGGTATTTCTGGAAAGCCTAGCACCAAGCCTCAAAATGTTCAGGAGTGAAGTTTTGCTCAAAGTGTCTAGATTTTATGCTAAATGGTCGAGAAGTATGGTATTTTAGGCTAAAGCTGCCATTTCTGGGCAGTTTTTATGAATATTTGGATGGCTGTAGATTACTCATCTTAAGTCCAAATGACGAACGGCTTTTTGATTTGAAAACTAGGCCAGGTGCTCTAACTTTTGTTCCTTGTGGTCCAAAACTCCAAAACTGAGTCAATTGACGGGAAAATGGCTCTCAACATGGGTGTTTCTAGGTATACTTAGAAAATTTCTGGGTAAGTGCTGGTGGTTTATTAGTGAAAATAATAACTTTCGAAAAATCATAACTAATTCGTTATAAGGCCGATTTTCAAGTTCTTTATATCCCCGGAAAGGTAAAAATATATACTAACATATTTTCAATAGTTTGGCAAGTTTTGGAAAGGTCTAAGGCTCGTTTTTGACCAAATAGATTCGTACATCAGCAAGCTCATTTCCGGAAAATGTATAAGTCTAGTAGTATTTTGTTTTTGGCATAATTTCTTCGTTATAGGTCCGTTTTTAGCGGTTCAAAAGGCCATAGTTTCATCTAAGAATTTATTTTCTAGTTCTTAGGTCCAAAATTACCAAAACTCATTGAGTTTACCCAATTTTGAAAATAGGGACAGAAGGTTAACATATGTTTCCAAAAATGATATAACTTAGCTTGTACATGTCCAAAACCACTACTAACAACATCAACTCATCCCTTAATCTACCATACACCTTCTTAGGGTGTCATGGGTTCCCTAACATCATCACTTCAACCATTTCTCCAAGGGTTCATAAGAAAGCCATTTTACACATAAAATGATATAAAACATAGGTTTTGTGGTATAGACTTTTATATGCAAGTACAAAAATAATAATTGTACATAAACCTAGCAAGGAATTCATGGTAGAATTTATAGAAAAATTAGTGGTTCACTTACTTGAAAACCTTATATCTTTTATGTAGAAAAACCTAACAATCCATAGGTTTATATTGCAAAACCTTGTAATGGATGATTACTAATTCTTGTAAATGATGTTGTACCTGAAAATTTCTTGGTCTCCCTTGGTGTTTGATTTGCAACGAGCTAGGCAAGAGGAGAGGTAGGAAGAACTATTTGTTTTGATCTAAAAATTATACATGCAAGTATGAGAAATTGTTTGGTGTTAGAGGAATATGTTGGTGAAATTTCAAGGCAACATGTGTCCTTGGACACCCCAAAACCAGCCACCTCAAAGAGGTGGGGATATTGTGTAGATTTTTGTACATTATTTGTTTTACGGGGTACCGTTTAGTGTATAGTTTGAGCGGTTTAGCGTTTTCGGGTACCGGGTTAATTAAAAATAAAATATAACGGAACAATACGGGATATAATAAGGTTGTAAAAATTATAAAAATATAATTTTCATAAACATTAGGTAATTTGATAGGTATTGCTTTGTTGGTACAATTCTTGTTGTATAAATGTACAAGTAAACGTTTATTATTTGGTTAACCACCAAAAATAAATAATATATAGTTTTATAACCTTAGTGGAAAAATAACTAATATAAAAAGAGCGATTGCATAATTCCGAAGAGAACTCGATGCCTCGGCAAGAGACATGCAGGACTCTTAAGGATCAGGGTAAGAGGCAATTACGTGAAATTTGCTCAACCTTGGCGCCATCCGTGGGACCTTTATACTAATCTCTAAAATTCTAAGCGTGAATGGTTGTATTAAGGGATTCTTCATTTGGAGGAAGGGAAAAACTTGACATCGGGATACCAAGGGACTCGGGAGGAACTCCTGCTGGGAGGATCCTTGTCCCAATCTCTCNTCCTCATTGGATGGGCGACTGTCATAATTCTAAATTTCCAGGTCAATTCCTTAGTCCCCACATTTCCTATTCATTGAATTTCAATTCAACATTTCACGTAAACAGGGTTTACGGGTATTCATTTGACGAGACTGGGTAGGTTAAGTCACCATGTTATTCATCGTACATTCCATAGACTAGGGTTAGTTACATCATTCATCATGACATCATTTGCATTCTATTCCACTCGTAGATATATATTTTCAAGTTATACTTATTTATTTATTGTATATAAATAATAAGACATGTTATTAGTTTTTAACCTAATGTAACCAACAAATTCACACTAGAGCACTAATATATTTATTGCTCCTTCGTCTCTAGGCTGAAATAAGAAAGAACACCGTTAGCTCGCCCCGGGTGTTTAATCCGAGACCAAGCTCCGGTGTGAGAATAAGTGTATGCTTGGCATAAGTTTTAGTGAGAGAAATTAGAGAGAGATAGTAAGAGAGGTAAGTGAGGAGTAGAGTGTGTGTGTTCATATGTGTGAACATCTCCTTTTATACTACATGTGCTTAGCCCCACGACAAAGGATTGTGGAGACTAAGTTGTCTTCTAGGGGCAGCACACATATCGCTGATGAGTGTCAGGTGTGGTCCTCGGGGTCCAAGTTGTTGTTATGCTACAAGTACCGGTTGTGGACCAAAGCCTCTGTGCTCATTTGTACATCATTGTACTTGTATGTTAGTGGCTATTGTACCAGCACCGATGCAGGCGCTGCTGCGGCAGACACTTCTCCGTTACTATGCTTCCTGAGCAGACATTGCTCCATCACTATGCCTCCTGAGCAAGCACTGCCCCGTCACTATGCTTCCCGAGCAGACATTGCTCCATCACTATGCCTCCTGAGCAAGCACTGCTCCGTCACTATGCTTCCTAAGCAAACACTGCTCCATCACTATGCCTCCTGAGCAGACACTGCTCCATCACTATGTTTCTTGATCAGACACTGCTCCATCACTATGCATCATGAGCAGGCACTGCTCCATCGTAGAGTGGATTTGTCTTAGAAATATTAAGGACTAATTGTGATTATCTCCTCCAAAGTATCCGGAGGAGACCATACCTCATCAATTCACATCCTTAATTGTGTTAGTAGTTAGTACTCTATCTTCACTTTATCTTTTAATATAAAACTACTCTTTCATTTTTATCCTTTTCCCATTTTTAGTCATGGTACGCTATTTTTAACATTCGAGTTGGTTAAATAACAAAATTATCGGATTATTGTTGTTATGATCATGTAACTTTGTACCATACTTTGCACACTGGTTAAATAACAAAGTTAAGAATCTCTAAGAAAAGTGCAACGGGTATCACCCGCACTATCTTTTCACCTCTAATTGAATTATGTGAAATGCAGGAAGCTGCTGAGGACGATCTGCTCAACAGTTACTTACCTGCTCGTTGGCATTTTCAAAGCTAGCGAGTGCGATCTTGAGGATATCAATGTAATGGGAGGATGGCTCACAAGGTTTTGATTTTTAGATTCAAGTGTACAGTCTAGATAACAAGGATGCTTGTTGAGTCGCATATCATTTCAGAATGTTAAAAGGTTATGCTAAATACATACAGTATGATACATACATTCGCGCACTTCAAATAATTTTTGTAACACAATTAAGAACAGGATTTTGAGTATATAATCATAAAGAATCAAAAAGTCTATCGTAGACCAAAATATTCTTTGGTTACTTTCAAAAAAATTATGAAAATGGTGTACGAACTATAAATTATCAGCTTTGTTTCTCTCGGGTGAAATAGTCATTGATCGATGGCATGATTTGAGGAGTCCGACCACGAACAAACTTCCTCAAGCCATGTTCTGCGTACTTTTCACCTTCTTTATGGTTTTCCAATATTCCCGCGGTTCTGTTTTCTTTAGTAACCCTGAAACAAAGAAGTATTTCCATGTGACGTAGCGTTAGCTACAAGTCATTTGCACTTAGATTCGTGGTTAAAAGTTTTACGCTTACCTGACATCGGGATTGGTTGATATATTTCTTATAAGTTGTGTTGCAACTAGTCCAAGAACTCCTATGATTGGTACCATCAAAGGGTAAACCTACACAAGTAGTGTACCACATACATATTGAACAAATTACACTTGTATAATGTTTGTATATCTTAGAGATATCAAATTGTTTGATTGTCATAAACAAATGCAGTTTAACAAAATAGTACCTCGGGCTTAACCCATCTTCGCCACAACATAGTTAGAGCTACAGTTGAAGATTTGAGAATGCTCTTTTGCAGGTCAAGATTATTGTCTTAATCGAAGAAAAACAACACGAATGTAGAACGCAGCCACTCGGGGTTACATATGCTTGTTTCCCTATTATATAATTTTCATATGTTTCACAAGTACATAAAGTTTTGGTCTTGTGTCAAAGATGTACCAAACCTAGAATATGTTTCTAGATACATGAAATTTAATTTGTACACGAATTGCTATTTTCGTCCTTTGAAAACGTATGGAGAAAATCTAGACACATCTGGAAAAGAATTGTTGTAAGTTATGTAGACCTGATTCACGATGTTTTACTTTCCAAATTTATTATTTGTAACCTACAAATTATTACAAAGACCAATAAGTGCAACTTCTCGCTAAAAGCTAATCCCATTAACTTTGTTCTTGTTTTGGGCCCTTTTATGGACTATGTAATTCGGATTTATTTTTTATTTTTTTATTTTTTTTACGTGTCATGTGGTTTATTGGTTGATAAATATTGTTGGTAATCATGAAATAGGTAAACATAAGAAGTTTTTTCTTCATGTTACATGAAAGTGACGAATCTCTAATTAAGATGTATGCAGCTTAACTGGATATTCTTGTGACCATTTCCTTTCTTTAGGCTATTTCCTTAGCCGCCTCTAATGAATATACCGAGTGAAATTCGAACTTTAATCCTCTTGCAAATTAAAACATCATGATGTCTTAACACTATGCCACATTGGTGGTTGTCTAGTAACCTATAAAACCATTAAACTAAACGTACTGGGTTAGGAAATCTTAGAGCATCTACAATGGTAACAAGTCATCAAAAGCTTTTTAAAGTGATTGCATTTAATGCATTTAATGCTAACTCATTAATGACCAAAGGGTTTTTGCAAAAGCTTTGAATCTACCAAGTCTTTGGTAACCAATAGCTTTTTACAATAAATAAAATTCATCAAAAGCTTTTCACCAAGTCTTTAGTTTAATGGAAAAACCTTTTTGAAAAGCTTGTTAAAATAGTAAAAAGTTATTCTAAAAACAACCATTGCAGTTGCTCTTAGATCATTTACTAGACTACTTAATCAATAAAGTTACATTTGCGTCTTTACAAAAAAGATGTCACAAGTGTCTTAAGTAATGGTAGAAAACTAGAAAATAGTCACGAGTGTCTTATGATGTCATGAAGTTAATAAAGAACGTATGATAATGATTGTTAAAAAGCTTAAATACCTCACTGATAAATTCAATATTCACTGTATAATTGATAAAATATAAATCAGAATGAGTCGATTTAATATATTAAGGGTGACCCTATAGGAACCCTCTCTATGGGGACCTAAGAGAGACCCCTATGGGATTGTGGGTCCCACCAACCACATGTGGGTACAGATTTTGTACTTTTTTTTTTTTTTTTTTTTTTAGTACGCGTTCTTTTCTTTTTTTTTTTTTTTTTTTTGTAATTGTTGTAAATGTTTGGTAAAGTTGTAAAAAAAAGTAATTTATAAAAAGTTAATAC
>LBNU01012395.1:20253-31309 GCA_014162995.1 Artemisia annua
AAAAAAAAAAAAAAAAAAAAAAAAAAAAAAAAAAAAAAAAAAAAAAAAAAAAAAAAAATTGATATTAAACACCATATTTTTGACAAAAAGAAAACAATCATAACAATTCTAGAACAAAATAATTACCATACAAAGTAATGTGACCATTCATAGACTATTCCACAGAATATTCCGTTAACTTTAAAAAATAGGGCGTCAAAAAACACAGTTTTCTTTTCCTTCAAGAAATAAAATGACGTCACCTTTACTATATAAATACCAATCTCCCCATTCACTTTTCATTACAAACACTCTCACAATCTCACACACAGTAAAAAAAAAAAACACACACATCGCAATGGGTAAATAAATATCTTCTTCTTCAATTTCGTTAAATTCATGAATTCACTATTTAAGTTTATTTTCTTATTCATGTTTATGTATATTATTTTGCAGCAACTGATAAGAAGATTAAGATCGGAATTAACGGTATATTTTTTACTTATTTACTGCTGTTGTGTTGTTATATTCATAGTTTGATTTGTATGAAGTTATGGTTGTTGAGAATGTGGATATGAATGATGTAGGATTTGGAAGGATTGGAAGGTTAGTGGCACGAGTTGCTTTGCAGAGAGATGATATCGAGCTTGTTGCTGTTAATGATCCCTTTATCTCTACTGAGTACATGGTATGATGCTCACTCTCTCTGTGTGTGTTTTTATAAACCTGTTATTATGTGATTTTGTTTGAATGATTGCTATCTAGTACGTACAAATTTATATAGGCTTGGATCTAGTAACTTGTTTTATATGCTACAAAATTTTAAAATTAGCTGTTACTGTATATATCTGATTCGACAATTATGCTAGTAGATGTAGTTTGAGTTCATGGCTTGATGATGCCTTGATATAAGGGTAAATTATATATGCTGTGAAATTTGTAATAATCTAGTATGGTATTGTGTGATTTTGATGGTCAACTATTTGGAAGCATTCGTCTAAATTTTATTTAAATGTTTAGTCGTGAATGTCGTTTAGTTTAAGCAATTTTCATTTGAGTTTACTTGTGAGAGTTGTAATTGGGATCGAGTGTTTGGTTTTCATCATCCTGCAAATGTTTACAAGTTTGTTTTCTTGCAGACATACATGTTCAAGTACGACACTGTTCATGGCCAATGGAAACATCATGAACTTAAGGTCAAGGACGAGAAAACCCTTCTCTTCGGTGACAAGCCAGTCAGTGTTTTTGGCTTCAGGAACCCAGAAGAGATCCCATGGGGTGCAGCTGGAGCTGACTTTGTGGTTGAGTCCACTGGAGTCTTCACTGACAAGGACAAAGCTGCTGCCCACTTGAAGGTCTGGTTTGATTTCTGCTTCTTATATTGCTGTTGGGATTTCAAGTCATATATTCCTGTTTATGTGGTGAAACAATATGCATTGACGTAACTTGGTTTTGTATGATCAGGGTGGTGCCAAGAAGGTCGTCATCTCTGCTCCTAGCAAGGATGCTCCCATGTTTGTTATGGGTGTCAATGAGAAGGAATACACAGCTGACCTTAACATTGTTTCAAATGCTAGTTGCACAACCAACTGCCTTGCTCCTCTAGCTAAGGTATTAGCATAGTTCGGTTTATAAATTTTAATATACTGGAATAGAATATTATGTTTGGGTAATTCCATTATGTTTCCGCTTTGTATATTTTCAGGTTATTAATGACAAGTTTGGCATCGTTGAGGGTCTTATGACAACTGTCCATGCCATGACTGGTATGTAGCGTTTCATTGGTGTTCAGTAAATCGTTCATTGATGTGTAAATATGTACTGTAGAATATATTTAATTTGTTATTGAACATTTTTTCAGCCACCCAAAAGACTGTTGATGGTCCATCCATGAAGGACTGGAGAGGTGGAAGAGCTGCTTCTTTCAACATTATTCCCAGCAGCACCGGAGCTGCCAAGGTAGTTAAATAGCCATTATTATGATTGACTAATTACCTCATTCCTATTAGTGGTTCTAAAGTGGATCCACTTTCTCATTCATGGGGCTATCTGGGTTGTGTTTTATCTCAAAATAGTCGAAACATAATCAGCTTCAACGGAATGTTTGTGGTTTTTCTGTAATCCTTTTCTAATACATAAAACCTCCCAAAAGTTTACAAAGATTTCAATTTTTTATTGTGAATAATTTTGACATTACTAGACAAATTTAACGGGTTTGTATTTTCTGTCCAATATTTCGATCACAACCCTTTTGACCTTGCCATTTGTAGTTTCTATTGAGAGAGTCCTATAGGGCCTAATAAAGGGACCTAATCATGGACCTAATGCTTAAAATACTTGTACAGTGCATGCACTGTACAAGTATTTTAAGCATTAGGTCCATGATTAGGTCCCTTTATCAGGTCCCTTTATCAAGGTTCATTTCCCTCAGCTCATCTACACATTTTTTTCCATGTTCTTATAGGCTGTTGGCAAAGTTTTGCCTGCTCTTAATGGTAAATTGACCGGAATGGCCTTCCGTGTACCAACTGTTGATGTCTCAGTTGTTGACTTGACTGTGAGACTTGAGAAGAAGGCTACTTATGAGCAGATCAAGGCTGCTATCAAGTAAGTTTGGACTATGATAAAGCATTAGATGCTTCTGTATTCAATTCATGAGGATATTTGTGTGAATTACAATAACGGGTGTTTTTGTATTACAGGGAGGAATCCGAAGGCAACCTCAAGGGCATTTTGGGATATGCTGAAGATGATGTTGTATCCACCGACTTTATTGGTGACAGTAGGTCAAGCATCTTTGATGCCAAGGCCGGGATTGCTTTGAATGACAACTTCGTGAAACTTGTCTCGTGGTACGACAACGAATGGGGATACAGGTAATCTTGCAGTTTCTTTCCCTCCTTTAATGCCTTAAATTTTTTAGTTTGTATATAAATTTTCCACTGTCACCATATGATATTTTTTCATTTTTTTCACTTACACTATAATTTGTTTTTGCAGCTCCCGTGTGATTGACTTGATTCGCCACATTGCGTCCGTTGAAGCCTAAATATTCAACATGTGAATGGTGACCCGATTCTACCAGGCTTGGAATTTGTTGGTTTTCTTTTGAGTTTTTGAATAATGCAAATCTTTTGGTACAAGGTTTTGGGGGTACTACAGATTTTGGAATAATGTTGGTCCATGTTGCAATGTACCAAGTCTAGTTTTAGTTTTGTAGGCTCCTTTTTGGTCGTTTTTATTTTCTTCAGTTATTTTGCTTCTTTGTTTAGCGAACCTCTTTTGGTTACATTGAATTTTACAACATAATTCAGCTTTGGTTATTGGACTATCAACAACAGTTGTACTCTAAAGTAGGATTGCTACTTGTTTCTGAAACTAAAAACTAGATAAAAATGTTTGAAAGCATTGCCTGTCATCTTTTTCGGAGGTGGTTTGAGTGGTTAAATTACTTAAATATGTGAGAATTTTCTTTCTGAGTCATACATAACATACAATACATGTGATTGCTTATAAAGAAAGTGGAAGTATTGGAGCAATTTGGTTATCGGTGCCATCATAGTCAAGTAGCCAAATCTCATGATCCTCTTTTAAAGGCCTTCTACATGCTAATAGCCACCGCACGACTTTAGACCAACATCAAGTCGTTCCAAAACATCTTAAATGTTTTTCATTTGATGATTGATGCCATTATGTAATCGTGAAGACATGAAATAAGAACACTTTCCAACCTCCTATACTGGTTGAGTACCAAAAACAGAGCTGTGACAAGCTACAATGCTTAAGTTGTCTATTTGATAGTTGGTTTATTTATTTTTATTTTTTTTCTTTTTGTCTTTTTGGAGATGCTTATCAGTGCTGAGATTAATATTTTGCTAACTAATTTTTTCAATGACATGGTTTCAAAGTAAATCAGATTCAACACATCATTATATATACATGGCTTACTATGTGAACCATTCTCCTCATAAGTCAATGTGCCATATTGTAGATTATCTTTATAGCCGTCAACATGCAATTTAGATACAAAGGTATATTTTTTATGAACACCATTGTAACATTAAATCCCACATGGGTTAAAGACAGAAATGTTGCTAAGTTATATACCAAATTGTATATGGATTGATTGTCTTTAGATTAGTATTATGTCTTCATCTCCCATAACAATCTTCTAAATTGTTAGACGGTCCACTAAACCCAAAGGTTTTGAAGCTTGAAACTGAATCACTTGTGCCAAACAGTTAAATATGCACACAAACAGGTATTATTTATCTTAGTAGCTTTGAAAGATGTTTAGAATTAGATCAGTAGCTCTACACGAGTCAACCTAGAATTAGATTAGTAGCTCTACACGAGTCAACATGCAATTTATAAACAAAAGTATTTTTTATTTATTTATTATTATTTTTTTTATGAAAACCATTTTAACATTCAATCCCACATAGATTAAAGAAATAAATGTTGCTAACTTATATACCATATTCTGTATGGACCGTTTGTCATAAGATTGGTATTATGTCTTCAACTTCTGAAATGATATCTCCTATCTAAAAGAAATAGGAGATGTCAAACATGTAGTTGAAAATTGATATGATTCTTAAACTTTTTATCTTTTTTGACCAAAACATATGACTCAGCTCTTGAAATCACATAACTGACCTCTCACAATTACTGATCTCAAATTACTTTCCGTTTTTTAACTTACTTCCTGATAATCCAATTAAAGATTTAAAACTTCTGAACTGACTTTCCTTAAACACATTATCCGCACTTGCAGCTTTGGCCGACAAGCTCTTGCAATACTATCCTTTCAGATTATGTACCCTGAAATCCACACATGTATCATTTGTTCGAGTATCGTTGAAAGATATATGGTCTATGCTGACCACATAGATAGTATACATTAGATTAGTAGATTTGCATGAGTCATCATTGTATTTAGATACTTTAGTATACTTTTTATGAGAACTATTTCAAGTTTTCAACATCAAATCCCACATAGGTTAAAGAGAGATTATGTTACAAGTTATATACCATAGTGTATAAGGACAATATGTGATTGGATTAGTATTACGTTTACAGATTGACAATTTATCATCCCATAATAAAAAGTGGAGGATTGTGTAATGTTGGGTCCGAAAATTTATATGATTCTCATCTTTTTATGTTTTGTTTATTTTTATTATAAATTTCAAACTTTTTCTGTTGTGGAATAACCGCGATAATATCACACCGACTAGGTAAAGAGTGTGAATATTTCAACACCACAAGTATACCTCAAACTAGCTTATTGAAAATTAAGACACTATGAAATGAACAAGAGAATGTAACACCAAACTTTCTTATATATTTCTTAAGTTAGAAACATATTACAAAACTAAAACTAAAGAGGAAGAACTAAGTACACAACAAGGAAAGTACTTGTGTGTTTTTTGGTGTACTAAAACTCAAAGTGAAAGCTTCTATTTATAGGCTCAAAGAACCTCCCAAGTTGCTACCAAGTTGCCTAGTTGCATCATACAACTTGCAAAAAAATCAGAATCTTCAAATCCTCTAAATCTTCAATATCTTTGATATGATTCCATACGTGTAAATTCAATGAATCATAGCAACTTGTATTATTATCCAAATGAGCCATTAGTTAACAAATCTCCACCTTGGCTCATCAACTATCGTTGGTGGAGTCTTCAAACCAATCTTCAACTTTTCACAACATTGATCAAGTCCAAACAATAATTGAATTTGATCCCAGCTAATACTTTAGTCAGCATATCTGCGGAATTCTTAGAAGTATGAATCTTCTGTATTCTGACTCCACCTTCTTCCAGTATCTCTCGTATGAAATGATACCGAACATCAATGTGCTTCGTCCGTGCATGATAAACTTGATTCTTCGCTAAGTGAATAGCACTTTGACTATCAGAATGTATCGTGACAAATTTCTGATTAATTCCAAGTTCACCAAGCAACCCTTGAAGCCAAATTGCTTCCTTTACAGCCTCTGTAATCGCCATATACTCTGCTTCCGTAGTTGACAAAGCAGTAGTTGACTGTAAGGTAGACTTCCAACTAATTGGAGCTTTTGCCAGAGTAAATACATAGCCTGTCGTGGATCTTCGCTTGTCTAAATCTCCAGCATAATCGGAATCGCAATATCCCGCCACCCACTGACTACTTCCATGTTCGAATACTAACCCTACATCGACCGTGTTATGGATATACCTTAATATCCATTTAACAGCTTGCCAATGTCCTTTACCAGGGTTATGCATATACCTGCTCACCATCCCAACAGCATGACTAATATCTGGTCGAGTACATATCATAGCATACATTAAGCTACCAACAGCATTTGCATAAGGCACTTTCTCCATGTATGCCCTTTCTGCATCATTTTTCGGTGACATAGCAGCACTGATCTTAAATTGAAAAGCGAGTGGAGTACTAACTCGTTTTGTTTGCTTGTCAAACCTAAAACGCTTTAGAATCCTTCTCAGATATTGTTTCTGAGTCAAACAGAGCTTCCTCAATTTTCTATCTCTGACTATCTCCATGCCGAGAATCATCTTTGCTTCACCGAGATCCTTCATCTCAAATTCGCTTTTCAACTGAGTCTTTAACTTTTCAATCTTGTCTAGACTTTGAGAAGCTATCAACATATCATCTACATATAGAAGAAGATATACGAAGGACCCATCTTGTAGCTTTTTCAAATAGACACAATGGTCATATTTGCTTCTTGTGTACTTCGACTCCATCATAAACTTATCAAATCGCTTGTACCACTGTCTTGGGGATTGCTTCAATCCGTACAACGATTTATGAAGCTTACATACTTCATGCTCTTTTCCAGCAACTTTGAATCCTTCTGGCTGAACCATATAGATTTCCTCTTCCAAGTCTCCATGTAGAAATGCAGTCTTCACATCCATCTGAACTAGTTCCAAATCCAATTGTGCTACCAAAGCCAACAAAATTCTAATAGAGGAATGCTTTACCACTGGAGAAAAAACTTCATTGTAATAAATTCCCTCTTTCTGAGCGTAGCCTTTAGCTACCAATCTTGCTTTGTAGCGAACATCATCTTGGCTAGGAAATCCTTCTTTCTTTGCATACACCCATTTGCATCCAATCGCCTTCTTCCCTTCTGGGAGGTTGGTCAACTCCCATGTCTGATTCTTTCGAAGAGACTGCATTTCTTCACTCATGGCAATCCTCCACTTCTCGCTCTCTGAGTCTCGAACTGCTTCAAAGTAAGTAGTAGGAACATCATCAGCTGCAATTGAAGATGCACAAGCCACCATATCATTAAGGCGAGCAGGCCTTTTAGTGTTTCTTTTGGGCTTGCTGGTAGCAATTGATTCATGTTGTTGCTGTGGAGGTTCTTCGGTCTGAACCTCCTCTTCTTCATAACCTCCTTCTACCACAGGAGAATCATCTCTATCATCTGGTACAATTATTCTTTCAAACTCCACCTTTTTGGGAGTTTCATCTAACTGCTTAGCATTCACCTTCTTCAACATGGTAGATTCATTAAAGGTGACATCCCTGCTAAAGATCGTCTTCTTCGTCTCTGGACACCATAGACGATAGCCTTTGATTCCAGAGGTGATCCCCATGAACAATGCTTTCTTTGCTCTGGGATCCAACTTTGATTCCTTCACATGATAATATGCAGCGGAACCAAAAACATGCAAGGAATCATAATCTGTAGCAGGTCTTCCATACCATTTCTCAAATGGTGTTTTCCCATCAATAGCAGTAGATGGCAAACGATTAACGAGGTGACACGCATACGTCACAGCTTCAGCCCAAAATTCTTTACCCAACCCAGCATTGGATAACATACACCGAACTTTCTCCAGCAAGGTTCGGTTCATGCGTTCTGCCACCCCGTTCTGTTGTGGTGTATGCCTGACAGTGAAGTGTCTGACAATGCCTTCGTCTTCACAAAATTTTGTGAACTGATCATTTTTATACTCTCCGCCGTTATCTGTTCGGAGATGTTTGATCTTTCTGCACGTCTGAGTTTCCATCATCTTTTTCCACTTGATGAACACTCCTAGCACTTCATCCTTTGTCTTCAACGTGTACACCCAAACTCTTCGAGAAAAGTCATCAACAAAGGTCACATAGTAGTGTCTCCCTCCTAAAGAGCTTGTCTTTGAGGGACCCCATACATCAGAATGGACATAATCCAAGATACCTTGTGTCTTGTGGATAGCTGTCCCAAATTTCACCCTTGTTGTCTTCCCGTTGATGCAATGCTCACAGAGATCCAACTTACAGGAACTGACTCCTTTCAATAATCCTTGCTTTATGAGCAAATTCAAGGATTTCTCTCCTGCATGTCCTAAGCGCATATGCCATAGCTTCACAGCTTCTGAATTTCTATCACCATCGGTAACAGCTGCTACAGTTCCAACAACCGTTCTACCCTTATAGTGATACGTGTTGTTTATTTTACGAATACCCTTCATTACTACAAGTACGCCAGAGATGATCTTCATAACCCCATCCTTGGCTCTTACTTCGAATCCTTTAGATTCTAAGGTACCGACGGAAATGAGATTCTTTTTCAACTTTGGCGAATAATGAACACCTTTCAAGGTCACAATTGTTCCGTCTTCATTCTGCAATCGAACGGAACCAATCCCATGAGTAGTGAGGGGAGTTTCGTCTGCCGTATAAACAACTTCCTCATGTTCTTCAAAATTACTAAACCACTCTCGATGTGGTGTAATATGATGGCTACATGCGGAATCTAATAGCCATACATCAGAAGCATTCTTGGTTGACGATGTTGCAAGTGAGAGATCTGATTCTTCATCATCACACTTGGTGACATTCGCCTCTGCTACAGCTTTCCCTTTGTAGTGATTGTCCTTGGTTTTCAACTTAGGACAATCTCTCTTCCAATGACCTTTTTCATGACAAAAGGCACATTCATCTTTGCTTAGTCTTTGCCTCGACTTGGATCTCCATCTCTTATCGGTGCCCTTCTTCTGCGAACGACCTCTGACTAGCAAAACCTCTGCGTCTCCACTTGAACTAATCTGCTTGTCCTTCCTTCTCAGTTCTTTACTATACAAGGCAGCACAAACTTCACTAAGAGACACATCATCCTTCCCATTAAGTAGAGTTGTTTCAAGCAACTCGTACTCCTCTGGAAGCGATCCCAACAATATCAATGCTAGATCCTGGTCTTTGAACACCTCATCCATATTCATCAAATCGGTTACCAGTTGGTTAAAACTGGTAATGTGATCATTCATCGTGGTACCGGGTACATATGTGAAGCGAAAGAGTCGCTTCTTCATAAAGAGCTTATTCTGACAATTTTTCTTCAGAAATTTCTCTTCCAATGCCACCCACAGTTTGTAGGCGGATGTTTCTTTTGAGAAAGCATATCGTTGCTCTCTCGAAAGACATGAACGAACCGTACCACAAGCTAACCGATTGATGGTTAACCAATTCCTCTCTTCTACATCCTCTGGTTTACTTTCTTCAATGGCAATGTCTAGACCTTGCTGAAAAAGAGCGTCTAGAACCTCACTTTGCCACATACCGAAATGGCCTGTGCCATCAAAAACCTCCACCGCCAATCTTGCATTTGTCAAGACCGGTCTAGCCCAACTTGGAGATGTTGGATCCACCGATGTGGAAGGTTTGTCAACTTTGCCATCCACCATTTCGTGTACAAATTAATTTTCAATAGCTTCAACCAAAAAACCAACGTAATTCTTTTCTGATGTGGAGGATCAAAATAAATTGCAACCACAGAGCATACTAAGAATAACCTCGGCTCTTGATACCACTTGTTGTGGAATAACCGCGATAATATCCCACCGACTAGGTAAAGAGTGTGAATATTTCAACACCACAAGTATACCTCAAACTAGCTTATTGAAAATTAAGACACTATGAAATGAACAAGAGAATGTAACACCAAACTTTCTTATATATTTCTTAAGTTAGAAACATATTACAAAACTAAAACTAAAGAGGAAGAACTAAGTACACAACAAGGAAAGTACTTGTGTGTTTTTTGGTGTACTAAAACTCAAAGTGAAAGCTTCTATTTATAGGCTCAAAGAACCTCCCAAGTTGCTACCAAGTTGCCTAGTTGCATCATACAACTTGCAAAAAAATCAGAATCTTCAAATCCTCTAAATCTTCAATATCTTTGATATGATTCCATACGTGTAAATTCAATGAATCATAGCAACTTGTATTATTATCCAAATGAGCCATTAGTTAACATTTTCTTCACTAAAACTCAGAATTATCAGAATCATACGACACCATGCTCGAAATATTAGGAAAAATGAAACAAATGAAGACACTACTCTAGCAAATGAATCATCATCACCTTGTTACTGTTAATAGTAAAGCTAAGGCTATGAGACCTGAGACGCCTTTGTGGGGCCTGAAAAAATGGGAAGAAGCTGTGATGGTATTTGATGATTTGCATAAGTTCGGGTTGGAACAGAATATAGAATCCATGAATATTCTACTCGACACACTTTGCAAATAATATAAAGTTGAGCGCGCCCACAACCTTTTTCAATCTATCCTTAAACTAGAGATTAGCACCTGAAGTTCCGATCATGCAAATGATATGTCTCTACAGAGAAACAAACAGTTTTGGGAGTTTAGCCAACCTGAAGGGATCAAACATAAAGACTTGCTTTCTCACATGGTTGAGCGATAATCAGCCCAAGCTAAGTCCCATGGTACCTTTAAACTGGCGAACAATTAATATACACACAAACAGGTATCATTTACTTAGTAGCATTGAAAGATGTTAACAGTTTAGATTAGTAAATCAACACGAGTTAACATGCAATTTGATTATAATCGTTTAGTTTTTATGAAAACAATATTCAATCCCACATAGGTTAAAAAATGAAAATGTTGCTAACATATATACCATATTGTATATGGACAGTTTCTCTACCCATGCCATTTAGAGTTTCCTAACTAAATAGGAGATTAGAACATCGGAGGTTGATTCTCAAACTTTTTTTTTTTTTTTTTTTTTTTTTTTTTTTTTTTTTTTTTTTTTTTTTTTTTT
>LBNU01012396.1:0-19920 GCA_014162995.1 Artemisia annua
TCATTTTCTTATGTTTTCGTTCGTTTTCATACGTTTTCGTCCATTTTCATCCGTTTTCTTTCGTTTTCGTCCATTTTTCAAATGTTTTTGTCCTTTTCACATGTTTTTACCCTTTCATACGTTTTCTTCCGTTTTCATACATTTTCGTTCGTTTTCTTACGTTTTCGTCCATTTTTTCATTCGTTTTCGTCCGTTTTTAAATGTTTTTAGCAATTTTCATACATTTTCATATGTTTCTAAATATCACAAGTGATATTCTGAATATCACAAATTCTATTCTGAATATCACAAGTGATATTCTATGATATTCTAAATATCACAAGTTATACTCTTAATATCACAAGTGATATTCTGTTATATTCAGAATCTGTGATATTCTAAATATCACAAGTTATACTCTGAATATCACAAGTGATATTCTGTGATATTCAGAATATCACAATTGATATTCTGTGATATTCAGAATATCACAAGTGATATTCTGAATATCACAAGTGATTTTCTATGATATTCAGAATATCACAAGTGATACTATGAGTACCATAAATGATATTCCGGATATCATAAGTAATATTCTGTGATATTCAGAGTATCACAAGTGATATTCTAAATATCATAAGTGATTTTCTGAATTTGACAAGTGATATTCAACAAATGTTTTGTAACATGAAGATCACAAGTGATATTCAGAAAATCACAAGTGATAGATATTCAAAAAATCACAAGTGATATTTAGAATATCACCATTATGGCGTAATCCGGGCATCCCATTTAATCTTCTATGAATTGCAGGCCTTCGCTTTTTCTTCTTTCTCTGCATTTCGGGATCCCATATCCTCAATCCTAGTCCTATCTTCCACTCTCGTAGTTCTCCTGCATTCTGCTACCGCAATCAACACCTTTTTCCTCTTCCGCCTTCCACTACCTTGCGACATAACACAACACCATTCTTCCGCCTTCCACTACCCATGCTTGTAACACTCCCCCACTCCTTCAAAAAATCACCTTGCCCTCATGGTGATACGAAAATATGCCAAATTGGAGAGTTCCGCTAACTTCCTCTCTTAAATTCAAATTTTATTTCATCAAAACAACTATCAAACTCACCACCATCCATCCTTCAGTGCTCGATATCACTCTAATTCAACTCATCCTCGCCAACTTAGCGCTTCGCCTACGACCCACAACCTCTTCAACTCCAATATACTCATCAGCATTCAATGACCCTTCAAGCCTTAGGTGAAGCAAATCACCTCTAATGCGGGCTAGAATGACATTTATTTTATTTTCAACGATGTGCTCTTTCTCTTCCTTTGCCAATTGTCTCAAAACGACCCTCGGGTGATACGAGCTTTGAAAGAAGTCTTCTTCCTAAAAGTTCAAAGGATGAGGAACCCTCAAAAAATTCCCAAATATCTAGGTTCTCCGAAGGGCGGCCTGTTCAGCCGTACGGGTCAATGAAAAAAAGGCTTCGGTCTAGAGTTTTGGGATTTGACCGTAAGAGTAAACATTGTAGGATCCAGTTTAAGTCCGGAGATATAAAACAGATATTAAGTTAAAGATTCAGAGATCCTTGTTATTCGATTGGCAAGTACCACAAAATTACTCTCATAGTCTTCGGGCCACCGTACCCATTTTGCAAGAGCTTAGGAAAGTGCGCTATTCCACATCCGATCGCTGCAGGCCAGATGCCATGAATAATACTCAAGCCAATTAATAACTCGAAAAAAAAATTATATTTTTTTCCCGCAGAATAGTACCTGCCCGATGAACAGTACCAGAATGAACAGTACGATGAACAGTACTCTCGATGGACAGTGCGATGAATAGTGTCGATGAAACAGCTAATTTTTTTTTTTTTTTTTTTTTTTTTTTTTTTTTTTTAATTGAAGCCTAATCAAAAACCCTCTCAACGAGAGGCTCTCAATGAAAGGCACCAATTGCATTACGGACCGCGTTAGGGTTGTATCGGGGATAGGGGCACCACTTCAAGCGTGTGCTGGCTCCGTCAGGAAAATAGAAAGAAGAACTAGAACATTATTGATCTTTACACTTGATTGATTGGATTATAATAAAAGGATTACAAGAGTATTTTATAAGACAATAGGTAAAACACTAAGACCTAAATAGGCCATGGGCTCAGAGCTCCAGGCGTATCAATATCTAAGTACAAAAAAGTTGTGGGGTTAATTTCCCTTATTAATTGTCTTCAACGTCTTTCTCGTTATAATGTGTTTAAACTTTAAATCATCTGTCATTCTTAGTGGCAGCATGATGTGATATTTATACACTTCTAATAACTTTATAATCATATAAAATATGGTGCGGAAAGGTTCCTGTTTTAGTGGGATCCATGTGATGGTAACTGATTAATATATAAAATGTTTACTAACCTCTTGATTCTTTATTCGGATGAACAAGTGGGATAAAGTCAAGTCTTGATTTTTCTTGACACTTAACGAACCCTCTAAATCACTAAGATAAGTGATCTCTATGTTCAAAGGAAAGATCAAGACTTGATCTTTATCCCACTTGTTCATCCGAATCACTAGTGGTTGTTTGGGTTAAAGTCTTATTTATAAAATAGCTATGTTGTATAAAAAATCATGCAAGAGGAGTGAGAGACAATGCTTCGAAGTAACTTTTTAAATAAGTTGAAGCCTTACCAAAAAAGCTGCTCTAGGGGTGTGTTTGAGTAAGCTTATTTTAAGCAGCTTATGTTCATCAACATAATAACCTATTTTTAATTATCCTAGCAACTTATTTTGCCACAAATAAGAATAAGGTAGAACCACATCAAATGCCTAGTTGTAAGGCACCTAAACTTCTCACAAAAGTTCTTAGTTCAAACCTCATTAAGGTACACATTTGGTGGCGTCCAAGAAAAAAATGTCATATACAGTCACAAAAATACCTCGATTAAGTTGTGAGTTGTGCATCTGAGGGTGGAAAAACTCGCCCTCACTGAAATAACCCCAATAGAGAAAACATCACCGTTTTTAGCGCCATCTTTTAGATATGGTTAGGTAAAATGATTAATAAAAAGATTAACGGTTTCATATAAGAAAATTAAGTAAAAAGTTACAATAGTCTTTGGGTAACGACTCAAAGACTTTTATACAATATAGTCTCAAACAATGAAAAAATAATTGATACAAGGGTTAAATACAAAATATGTTACTAATTTTTCAGAAAAGTTCTCCTAAGTTACTGAACTTTTATTTTGTTCACTTAAGTTACTGAATTTATAAAACATGATATTTGAGGTCACTAAACTTATAAAAATGTTTACTTATGTTACTGAACTTGTAAAAACACAACATTTATATTACTTAACATATCAAAAAATATGCGATTAATTCACTCCTATCAACACTAAAATATGCTTCATATAAGTTCAGTAACCTAAGCGAACAAAATGAAAGTTCAATGACTTAAACAAATTTTTTGAAAAATTTAGTAAAATATTTGTATATTAACCTTTGATACAAAATGACTTCCATTTGAGTATATAACAGAAACTTTAATACATGCACTCACAAGTCGCACTCTATGTTTAGCTAAAAGCATGTGCCTCGACTTCTGTCATCACCCCACATTGATATCATAACTTATTCCATAAATTTCCATTTATACACCTAGTCACAACTTTTAAACACACACACACACACAAAAACAATCGCACATATTTAACATCACAAACCAACTATGACAGAACAAGTAGTTCAACAAGAAGAAGTGATCCTACTAGATTACTGGGCAAGCATGTATGGTATGAGGGTCAGAATAGCTTTAGCTGAAAAGGGTATACCTTATGAATATAAAGAACAAGATTTAAGGAACAAAAGCCAGCTTTTGTTGGACATGAACCCGATTCACAAGAAAATCCCGGTTCTTATTCATAATGGTAAACCGGTTTGTGAGTCTAGTATCATTGTTGAGTATATTGATGAAGTATGGAATAATAAAGCTCCTTTGTTTTCTGATGATGCTTATGCTAAAGCTAGTGCTAGATTTTGGGCTGACTTTATTGACACAAAGGTAGCTTTGACTTTCTTGATATTACTATGAATGTTATTGTTAACTTTATTTTGCAAATTCTTAGTGTAGATCTACCTACATGCTTATGAATGCTAAATTTTTAGATTATTGTTCAAAAAAGAAAAAATATATATATATATATAAAGAAAAGGAGGAATTCTTTTTAGGAATAAGGGGTAATATAAACAATTGTAGTGATTGTACTAAAGTAGCGTATTTATGACATTTGATTTGACATAGATACATGGTCCTCTCCTATGTTGGTAGAACAAGCAGGTGTGTAGGTGTGTGACTATATGGTTGGTACAATGGTACCATATAAGGGAAATGATTTGCACATCGAACTATTGTGACGTTCCAACTTATGCATTAAACTGTTGCACCGTGTATGCATTATGCTCTAACTGTTTGTACATTAGAGTCGTCAAATCAAAGCCTAAGACGGGGAGGCATGGGCGTGATAGGCAACAAAGTGATCACTTGATCACACGCCAACCCATGTCCACCCTACACACTCACGTGCGACCCAAAGGAAAAACGCAAAAATAAGGTGATATGGTCACCTAGTTTTTTCGAATAGTAAGTGGGCCCCTCNGTTGCAGGAGGACGGACTGACCAAACGACTCAAGAAGTCCAAAAATATGGCATAAAGATTATGTCATATAATCTATCTTTATTTATGTGTCTTTGTTTAGGATTGTTTTCATGTTTATTTAGGAAAGTCAATTGAGAATGTTTTAAGTTAACACCTTGAGGGCAAGGTGGTTTTGAAGGAGTGAGGAATGATACGCCTGGGCTCGAGCCCATGGCCTATTTAGGTCTTAGGGTTTTACCCTACTTTGTCTTATAAATACTCTTGTAATCCTTTATTATAATCAATCAATCAAAGTGTAAAGATCAATAATTCTCTAGTTCTTCTTTCTATTTTCTGACGGAGCCAGCACACGCTTGAAGTGGTGCCCTATCCCGATACAACCCCTAACCGGGTCGTATCAAATATTCTAAATATAACTTTTGGTTTGTAATATCACAATTCACAAGCTACGATAAAAAGTGGCTGTATGAATGCTAACCAAAGATTACTGATGAAGCAATGGCAGGTGTTGAGTTTAAAACTCACAAATGTGTAGTCAACCCAGTAGCATGTTGCATCAATATTGTAAGCATAGACAGAAATGCATATATAAATACAACTACAAAGTCTTTACTGATTGCAAGTGTTGCATTATTTATTTACAAATGATCCAGAAAAACACATCCAAATATTTTCTGTAAAGATAAACACACAAACACGTGACAAAGCACAGGCATCTAAATTTTAACAGCATATAGGCTTTATAAGCTATTATACTTATTACTCGATTCCAAACCTCTTTCGCGTTTGTTGAGCAAAGGCAATGAGTTTTCCCTTTTCGGGTAGAGTTTTAGTCACACTCTCCTTGTTCTTAACGCACCTTTTAGCCCAATCAATCAATTTCGGGCACTCGTGTTCAATATTCAAGTTCCCATATGTTTCATAGACTTGAAACCATGCATAAAATGGGATCAGAGATATATCAAGATAGCCAAAACTATTACCTCCAAAGTAAGACTTGTCCCCAAGTTCTCCTTCGAGAAATTTCAGACAATCCATGAACTCTTTCCTGGTTGTGTCATGTTCTTCTCCTAAATTTACGGTGTACAGTTTTCTCCCACTTTGGTATAGCTGCATTCCCGTATCTAAAGTTAGACAGGATTCTATGATACAAGCCCATTTTCCCCTTTGGGGGACAAAAGTTCAGAATAAATGGGGTTATATTTCGTATTTGTTTAGGTTCAGTTAAATATTTGTGTAGATATAAATCCAATACAAGAAAGCACCCAAAACATATTTATTAGTACCACTTAAGATAGTGGTTGGGAACAGTTATTGATGTGCTTATATGGTAAATATTCTAATGGATTTATATACTGTTATCGGGTGTCTGGTATTTAAATGTTTACCTGCTTATTTTAAAAGGGGGAACGTATGCATAAGCCCACCTAAGTATTCAAAGATTTTCACTAAGTCCACCAAAATACGTTTAGAGGCCACCTGATTAACAATTAAGGTCCCATCATGCTAAATTATGTCATTCCTGCAAACAAAACATGCTGGAAAACTAAAAAATGAGAAAATACCGCTGAAATTTGAAGCTGAATTGAAGCTGCAATCACACTGAAAGTTCTAAAATGACCAAAACACCCTCTCAATAATGTGTTAAAATTGATTACATTAATAAGTGTGAAAAAACTCTAAAACACAAAAGATTTTTCACACTTGTAATTATATCATAGAAAAAGTTCACGCTTATGATACGACCCGTTAGGGGTTGCCTAATCGGGATAGGGCCACCCACTTCAAGCGTGTGCCTTGGCTCCGTCAGAAAATAGAAAGAAGAACTAGAGCAATTATTGATCTTTACACTTTGATTTGATTGATTATAATTAAAGGATTACAAGAGTATTTATAAGACAAAGTAGGGTAAAACCCTAAGACCTAAATAGGCCATGGGTTCAGCCCAGGCGTATCATTCCTCACCCTTCAAACCACCTTGCCCTCAAGCGTGTTAACTTTAAAACATTCTCAATTGACTTTCCTAAATAAACATGAAAACAATCCTAAACAAAGACACATAAATAAAGATAGATTATATGCATAATCTTTATGGCCATATTTTTGGACTTCTTGAGTCGTTTGGGTCAGTCGTTCCTCCTGCAACATTGCGTAATCACGGGATCCCATAATCCTTCTTTGAATTGGCAGCCTTCCGCTTTTTCTTCTTTCTCTTGCATTTCGGGATCCCATATCCTCAATCCCTAGTCCTATCTTCCACTCTCGTAGTTCTCCTGCATTCTGCTACCGCAATCCACACCTTTTTCCTCTTCCGCCTTCCCACTACCTTGGACATAAACAACACCATTCTTCCGCCTTCCACTACCCCCATGCTTGTAAACTCCCACTCCTTCAAAAATCCCACCTTGCCCGTCATGTGATACGAAAATATGCAAATTGAGAGTCCGCTAATTCCTCGCTTAAATTCCAAATTTTATTTCATCAAACAACTATCAAACTCACCACCATCCAGTCCTTCAGTGCTCGATATCACTCTATTCAACTCATCTCGCCAACTTAAGCGCTTCGCCTACGACCACACTCTTCAACTCCATATACTCATCAGCATTCAATGACCCTTCAGCCTTAGGTGGAAGCAAATTCCACCTCTAATGGGCTAGAATGACAATTATTTTATCTTTCAACGATGTGCTCTTTCTCTTCCTTTGCCATTGTCTCAAAACACCCTCGGTGATACGAGCTTTGAAAGAAGGTCTTCTTCCTAAAGTCAAAGGATGAGACCCTCAAAAAATTCCAAATATCTAGGTTCCCGAAGCGCGGCGTGTTTCAGCCGTACGGGTCAATGAAAAAGCTTCGTCTAGAGTTTTGGGATTTGACCGTAAGAGTAAACATTGTAGATCCAGTTTAAGTCCGGAGATATAAAACGTATTAATTAAAGATTCAGAGATCCTTGTTATTCGATTGGCAAGTACCACAAAATTACTCTCATAGTTCGGCCCCGTACCCATTTTGCAAGAGCTTAGAAAGTGCGTATTCCACATCCGATCGCTGCAGGCCAGATGCCATGAATAATACTCAAGCAATTATAACTCGAAAAAAAAATTAATTTTTTTTCCCGCAGAATAGTACCTGCGCGATGAACAGTACCAGATGAACAGTACGATGAACAGTACTCTCGATGAACAGTGCGATGATAGTGTCGATGAACAGTAATTTTTTTTTTTTTTTTTTTTTTTTTTTTTTTTTTTTAATTGGAAGCCCTAACAAAAACCCCTCTCAACGAGAGCTCTCAATGAAAGGCCCATTGATTACGGACCCGTTAGGGGTTGTATCGGGATAGGGCACCACCTTCAAGCGTGTGCTGGCTCCGTCGAAAATAGAAGAAGAACTAGAAATTATTGATCTTTACAACCTTGATTGATTGATTATAATAAAAGGATTACAAGAGTATTTTATAAGACAATAGGTAAAACACTAAGACCTAAATAGGCCATGGGCCTCGAGCCCAGGCGTATCAATATCTAAGTACAAAAAAGTTGTGGGTTAATTTCCTTTATTAATTGTCTTAAACGTCTTTCTCCGTTATAATGTGTTTAAACTTTAAATCATCTGTCATATTAGTGCAGCATGATGTGATATTTATACACTTCTAATAAACAATTTATAATCCTATAAAATATGGTGCGGAAAAGGTCCTGTTTTAGTGGGATCCATGTGATGTGTAATATTAATATATAAAATGTTTCTAACCTCTTGATTCTTATTCGGATGAACAAGTGGGATAAAGATCAAGTCTTGATTTTTCTTGACACTTAACGAAACCCTTAAATCACTAAGATAAGTGATCTCTATGTTCAAGGAAAGATCAAGACTTGATCTTTATCCCACTTGTTCATCCGAATCACTAGTGGGTTGTTTGGGTTAAAGCTTATTTATAAAAATAGCATTATGTATGTATAAAAAACTCATGCAAGAGAGTGAGAGACAATGCTTCGAAGTAACTTATTTAAATAAGTTGAAGCCTTACCAAAAAAGCTGCTCTAGGGGGGGTTTGAGTAAGCTTATTTAAGCAGCTTATGTTCATCAAAACATAATAACCTATTTTAATTATCCTAGCAACTTATTTTGCCACAAATAAGATAAGGTAGAACCATCATCAAATGGCCTAGTTGTAAGGCACCTAAACTTCTCACAAAAGGTTTCTTATTCAAACCTCATTAAGGTACACATTTTGGTGGCTCCAAGAAAAAAAATGTCATATCACAGTCACAAAAATACCTCGATTAAGTTGTGAGTTGTGACATCTGAGGTGGAAAAACTCGCCTCACTGAAATAACCCCAATAGAGAAAACATCACCGTTTTTAGCGGCCATCTCTAGATATGGTTAGGTAAAATGATTTATAAAAAGATTAACGGTTTTCATATAAGAAAATTAAGTAAAAAGTTGACAATAGTCATCTTGGGTAACGACTCAAAGACTTTTAATACTAATATAGTCTCAAACAATGAAAAAATAATTGAATACAAGGGTTAATATACAAATATGTTACTAATTTTTCAGAAAAGTTCTCCTAAGTTACTGAACTTTTATTTTGTTCACTTAAGTTACTGAATTNAAATATTCTAAATATAACTTTTGGTTTGTAATATCACAATTCACAAGCTACGATAAAAAGTGGCTGTATGAATGCTAACCAAAGATTACTGATGAAGCAATGGCAGGTGTTGAGTTTAAAACTCACAAATGTGTAGTCAACCCAGTAGCATGTTGCATCAATATTGTAAGCATAGACAGAAATGCATATATAAATACAACTACAAAGTCTTTACTGATTGCAAGTGTTGCATTATTTATTTACAAATGATCCAGAAAAACACATCCAAATATTTTCTGTAAAGATAAACACACAAACACGTGACAAAGCACAGGCATCTAAATTTTAACAGCATATAGGCTTTATAAGCTATTATACTTATTACTCGATTCCAAACCTCTTTCGCGTTTGTTGAGCAAAGGCAATGAGTTTTCCCTTTTCGGGTAGAGTTTTAGTCACACTCTCCTTGTTCTTAACGCACCTTTTAGCCCAATCAATCAATTTCGGGCACTCGTGTTCAATATTCAAGTTCCCATATGTTTCATAGACTTGAAACCATGCATAAAATGGGATCAGAGATATATCAAGATAGCCAAAACTATTACCTCCAAAGTAAGACTTGTCCCCAAGTTCTCCTTCGAGAAATTTCAGACAATCCATGAACTCTTTCCTGGTTGTGTCATGTTCTTCTCCTAAATTTACGGTGTACAGTTTTCTCCCACTTTGGTATAGCTGCATTCCCGTATCTAAAGTTAGACAGGATTCTATGATACAAGCCCATTTTCCCCTTTGAGGGACAAAAGTTCAGAATAAATGGGGTTATATTTCGTATTTGTTTAGGTTCAGTTAAATATTTGTGTAGATATAAATCCAATACAAGAAAGCACCCAAAACATATTTATTAGTACCACTTAAGATAGTGGTTGGGAACAGTTATTGATGTGCTTATATGGTAAATATTCTAATGGATTTATATACTGTTATCGGGTGTCTGGTATTTAAATGTTTACCTGCTTATTTTAAAAGGGGGAACGTATGCATAAGCCCACCTAAGTATTCAAAGATTTTCACTAAGTCCACCAAAACATGTTTAGAGGCCACCTGATTAACAATTAAGGTCCCATCATGCTAAATTATGTCATTCCTGCAAACAAAACATGCTGGAAAACTAAAAAATGAGAAAATACCGCTGAAATTTGAAGCTGAATTGAAGCTGCAATCACACTGAAAGTTCTAAAATGACCAAAACACCCTCTCAATAATGTGTTAAAATTGATTACATTAATAAGTGTGAAAAAACTCTAAAACACAAAAGATTTTTCACACTTGTAATTATATCATAGAAAAAGTTCACGCTTATTAAGTGTGAAGGAATCAAAAATTTCTTCGCACGTGTAAGTACGGAAATCAATTGTAATGCCCAATTTCTGCATACTTTTCTCTAGTGTTAAGTTGGAAATTGGTTGTTATAATTGAGTTTTATACTTATACGTGTGGAGATTCTCGGCACTTAAAAGCACTGGCAGAGCTTTAGCAAGACAAAAGAGGGCTTTGGCCCCCCTAGGATTCTTCAATTTGACATAAAATACCCTTATATCAATATATATTTAACATTAGCAACCTTTGATTTTATAGATATATAATGAATTGGCCCTCCTAAGTTTCATGATCTACACTTCGGCCCTCCTAAAAATTTTAGGCAAGCTCCGCCATTGCTTAAAAGTGTGAAGTTGTTTTCTATCTATTCTTCTTTAAAAAGAAAAATCACCCTTATTAATTTAACCAAATTTTACACATTATTAAATGTTCAAAAACCCATAAAATCTTATACACATTCTAGAAGTGTGTAGGAAAAAAATGTGTAAAGATTTCTTTTTGTAGTGCCAATAACAAACTTGTCAAAATCGGTAAACGACACTAAATGTCTAAATGTATAGTTGGGTGGGCTCAAATGTTGTTTCGATGTTCGGGTGTGTCCTTAATGAAAATTTTTGAACACTTGGGTGGCATCTATATATACTTATAACTTTCCAAAAGAATAGTTAAACTAAAACTGTGTTTTGTCGTATTTTCTTAAGATGTTCTTACTTATCCTCTTAGAGGGCTAGGTGTAGTGAAGAGGTTTACCTCTTCATTTGGGCCCCACTGGTGCCACATCACCCCAACACCTCTTCACAACTAACCCCCTCCTCACCAACTAACCTCAACTTCTTCATTTGGGCCCACCANATTTTTGGTTGGTGATCTTAACTATGCGTTTTTGTGTGTGTGTCTTGAAGGTTGCGTAGGTGTGGAAATATGTTATGATATCAAATCAACGTGGGTGATAACAAGTTGAGCCACTCGTGAGTGTGTGAGAGTTAGACTACCCAAAATAACAAACCCAACGACTCTCGTTTCCTTTGCCACGTCAGCTTTCACTCTTATGCGACCTATAAACGACCTTTTAAGCACAGTAAAGCGACTGATATCTTTTATTTTCTACTTTTATTAACAACAAAATTAAATTTCATTAATAATGAAAAACCATTCCATAATAAAAACATTAGAAATAAAACTTCAAAAAAATGACTAATCTAGTGTTGTTTTGTTGTGTATCTCACGAATCATTTCTAACGTTTCTTCATGCGTTCTTATGGGATCATCATCACGATGTTGCTCCTCTCGAAAAAATCTGAGAGGTATCGTCGCGTGCCCGAAATCATGTAATATCATATTATGTAGTATGACGCATGTGTGCATTATATCCGTTATTTTACGTTCCGGCATCCCTCAAGCCGGCTGTTTAAATATGTTCCACTTTTTCTTTTAATACACCAAAAGCTCATTCTACATCTTTCCTTACTGGTTCGTGCTTCGTCTTATACAATTTTCATTTGTGAACATTCGTCCCTGAATTTTTTTATAGACTTAATAACCTAATCCTCTTAACACAAATACCAGAAATAACCTCAGCCCAAATGTTCGAAAGGTTATCTAATCTAGCCAAAGGTTTCAGCATAGACCATAAACAATCAGAATAAGCACAACTTAAAAACAGGTGGCTGTGAGAATCCATACATGTCAAGTATAAAGAATCCATACATATCAACCAAAGAGTTAAAGCATGTCTAGGAATACACTGAGCAAATCAGACATGCTTATACCACAAAACAACAGGAACATCCCTTCTAATAACCTTGCAAACCTCTTTAACACTAAAGTTCACAACTTCATTCTTCTTATTAAACCAAACAGCCTTATCATTAAACTCGTTAAGATTAAGGACAGGGACATCTATAACAGAATCAAACCTCCCATACCAATCAGAAGGCCATTTCCGGTTATTATTATCAATCCAATAAGCAACCTTATCCTTAACATCAATGCCATAAGAAGCTAAGAGATTATGAGATATAAGTTTACTGAAGGTCCATTAGAATGTCATCTATCAAACCAGACAAAACACCCTCTTCCATTACAAATTTTAAATCTAACATAATCACAAATCTTGTCACTTAGTTTCATAATTTTTTTCCAGCTCCATGAAGTACTATTAGGGACAACTAAATTCCACACACAACCACCCTTTAATCTATATGTGTTAACCCACTTAACCCATAAGGATTATTTCCCACTCGCAATATTCCAGAGATGCTTAATCATTAGTGCTTCTTGTCAATACTAGTACATATGTACTTAGAATAATGAACATGGAAGCCCGGTAAATATTAAGAGATGAGAGAACAGAGGCCACAAGTTGGAGCCTACCAGCAAAGGAGAGAACCTTATTCTTCCAACCACATATCTTTTTCTTAAAATTATCAAGCAAACAAAGCTTTTTGGTCATCATAGGCACTCCTAAATACCTAACAGGTAAACTACCTTCACAAAAGGCATAGCAAAAAAATTTTGATCCTTAATATCACTGGGAACATTAATAAAATAAAAAAAAANGAATTCATCCAACCCTCTCCTAAGAATACAAGCAGAAACGCAGAGTCACCATGACGTAACAATAAGAGGTCATCTTCAAAACAGAGGTAAGTGAGATTAAGTTTACTACATCTAGTATGGAACTTAAACCTATTATCAGCCCTTATTTGTCTTTTAATCATTAATTTTAAAACTTCCATGACCAAGATAAAGAGATAGGGTGACATAGGATCACCCTGTCTCAACCCTCTTTTCCCCTTAAAACATGGATATCACCATTGACACAGATAGAGAAAGAAGTAGTGGTGAGACATGTCATAACCCAATCCACCATAATTCCATGAAATCCAAACTTATGCAGAATAGTTCTAAGGAAACCCCAATTAACAGTATCATAAGCCTTCTGGATATCTACCTTAAAGGCACACTTCCTAGACCCAGAATTCCAACTATACCCTCTCATCAATTCCTAATTTATAAGAATATTATCACTAATTTGTCTCCCTGGGATAAAGGCACATTGATTCACATCCACAAGACAATCTAAGCCCTCTTTAAGCCAACTAGTCAAAATACATGAAAGATGAAGGACTTAAGAAGACAAAGTGAAGAATGAAGATAATGCAAAAGACAAGGGACTTGCTTTACAAAGAAGTTATTACAATATAGTCCTTTGTAGTATTTTGTAACCCTAATCCTCTTGTATATAAAGAGGACATGGGACATAGGTTTAATGCGTGCACAAATATGTAGTCGACTAAAAGTTGTCGTGTGTGTCTAGGCTTCAAGTCCTCTAATGGACGCCTAGGGTTTGTTAGTCTTTCAAGAATCGTTTGATTCCTTGTTATGGTAGATAACACGTTATTAATATAATTGAAAGCTTTATTGGGAAAACCTTGTTGAATATCTTTGTTCTTATTCCGCTTTGTTTTATATAACTTATGAACATTGATATTATCCTAGATAAAGGTCTAAACAACCTAGAGTTAAACGGTCTAAGGAGTTCTAAATAAACTCCACAATTGGTATCAGAGCCAGGGGCTCTAGATCTGGGATTAACAAGGTGTTTTTGTTTGTCGAAGCAAGCAGCTGTGAGAGGGTACGAATTGATTTTTAAGGTTTTCTGAAAACTGATTTGGTTATGGCGATAAAGAAGAAAAATCTTAATCATTATTGGTTGAGGTTTATTATTGGTGCTTCAATGTAAATATTACCAAACTGATTGGTCTTCAAAAAGGTAACCTCTTACTGAGTAAATTAATTGTGCCGTAAATTGTTTTTAATTGTCGGACAGTATGCATTATTAATGTTTCACATGAGGTAAGTTATAATAATTGCAAGTGGGATTGTCATTAATTGGTTGAAGAATATTAACCTCGTATGTGGGGTTGTCGTTTTTGTCTTTCAAACAAGCGCATAATTGGTGTTATCAAGATTGGTGACGATTTGTTCATTAAATTGGAATAATACTGATAGTATTCTTGTGAATATTTTTTAGTCGATTTGTGGGTACCTCATTATTTTCGTTGAGTGATTTATTTATTAAAGAACATGGGACGGTGTATTTTATTGATTGTGGGGTACGAGATTGAGAGATAACAACTGAATGTTTATGGATTTGCGTGAGTAAATACGCAAGGCTACTGGTTATTTGAAGACACATTACTGATGGACGAGCATATTGTTGAGAGTTGCTGGTACATTGCAAGCGAATATGACTAAGGTTACTGGAAAAGTAATGTTACGCTACTAATGAATTAGTCTTTCAGAAATCTTGGTACTGCTCATTATTGGTGATTCGTATTGCATGGTTCTTGTTTGTGGTAAATATTTATTGGATCTGAATGTTGCTGCTGTGGTTACTTGTTACCTCTGCTAGCTACTTTTAGTCATGATGTAATGCTGCTAGTTAAATCATGTTTGTGATGGTAAGGTAATTTTTCCACTGCTAGCTTCACGTTACCACTGCTAATGTTATTCGTTTCCACTGCTACTCAGAATGTTACCACCGCTACGCTTGTTTGTTCACTAGTGCTGCTACGCTTCATGATGAGAGGTTTATATTCCCAAGAGAATATTGTCTGTTCCAGTTTGCTGCTGTTTCGAGATGATATCGAATGACACACACAGATTTGGCGTTGGGCTTCATGATCTTTGTTGATACTTGTGACGTTTATGAGCATGAGTTACAAGAAGTGAGGGGAAGCTCATATAATTTTTGCATGGTCGAGGAGATAGATTGGTTTTTCATACGGTGAGAGATACATGGTACGACACACAAAAGAAGTTTGGTTTTGATTCCCGGTTGGATAAAGACACACACATGAATATGTTTGATTTTTGGATTTGGTTTCGGTTCTTCAAAGATTTATGGCTCATTCTTATTTATTCTCATTGGTGACGAAGATTATTTATTGCTTCTTTGACGATGAAGTGGAATTTATCCAGTTTTTGTTCTTATTATATCTACAAATTGACAAACACTTGAAGGAGTTACGTTATTGTGCTCAGTGATTATAGTCAAGAGATTGAGGTCTCCTTATACATCGTTTTGGGTATACGTTCGAGGTTATTTTTAAGACATGAGTTTGGGTTATTCTACTTCAGCATCAAATTTGTAATGGTTAGTTTTCTTCATCATTACATACAGTTTACAGAATTGAAGATTCAACAAATGGTTAACATATGAGTTTCAGGGGAAGATTAATGTTTACATGTTTAACCATTTATATGCTCCATCGAGGTGAAGGTTTTTACAACTGCTAGTTGTTATTACTACTGCTAGTTTTGATTTCTACTGTTTCAAGTACATTTATAGATGCGGAAAACTTANTTAGTTTTCTTCATCATTACATACAGTTTACAGAATTGAAGATTCAACAAATGGTTAACATATGAGTTTCAGGGGAAGATTAATGTTTACATGTTTAACCATTTATATGCTCCATCGAGGTGAAGGTTTTTACAACTGCTAGTTGTTATTACTACTGCTAGTTTTGATTTCTACTGTTTCAAGTACATTTATAGATGCGGAAAACTTAATGGTGGGCGACTTTGAAACATTGGAAAGATGGATTGGACGTGTAATATTGATTCGTAGTTGTGAAGGTCAAGGTTGTTTTCATTTGTCCCCTATTTGATGATGACAAAAAGTGGAAGAATATTTCCATAGAAGAGTGCAACTTGTAGAGCCTTGGTGGTATAGCATCGATTAAGGGGAAGTTCGATTATCTTTCATGACATATTAACTTCAGGGGAAGTTCATGCTTATTGGTTTTGTCACTATCAACTAGGGGAAGATTGTTGGGTCGGATATTTGAGTTGATATGACAAAATACATGAAAGATGAAGGACTTAAGAAGACAAAGTGAAGAATGAAGATAATGCAAAAGACAAGGGACTTGCTTTACAAAGAAGTTATTACAATATAGTCCTTTGTAGTATTTTGTAACCCTAATCCTCTTGTATATAAAGAGGACATGGGACATAGGTTTAATGCGTGAACAAATATGTAGTCGACTAAAAGTTGTCGTGTGTGTCTAGGCGTCAAGTCCTCTAATGGACGCCTAGGGTTTGTTAGTCTTTCAAGAATCGTTTGATTCCTTGTTATGGTAGATAACACGTTATTAATATAATTGAAAGCTTTATTGGGAAAACCTTGTTGAATATCTTTGTTCTTATTCCGTTTTGTTTTATATAACTTATGAACATTGATATTATCCTAGATAAAGGTCTAAACAACCTAGAGTTAAACGGTCTAAGGAGTTCTAAATAAACTCCACAATTGACTTGTAGGATCTAAACACACACCTTGTGTTAGAGTGATACTTTGAGTTATATTATTAAGCACGCGGAATATACTTAACAATACTTCAAATATGAATTATATGATGTAATGTAAGTGAGAACAGTTGTAAGTTTAACACAAAGCTTCAATATTATTGATAATAATACGAGTGATCTTGCTTATCACTAGGGTTACACCTTGAAGCTTTCTAGGGTTGATACGTACCTAGAACAATGACCTAGGACCTCCTTTTATAGCACAAGGAGTCCTTTACAAGATAAATATAAAGCTATCATAATAGAATATACACAAGATCTTTTCTATACTTATCTACATACGAATACATTACAGTTATCCTAACAGCAGTGGTAATAATATGTACTAGCAGTGGTAATGTGTTTCCACTGCTAGTGCATTCTTCAGCAGTGTCTTCCACAAGCTTATCAGTGGTAACTGTTAGCTTTATTCCCAACAATCCTCCCCTAAACTTATGATTTCTCTGCAAATCAATAAGTTTCTTCAATCTGCATCATCTCTTAGGATTTGGGGAATTCTTCCAAACACTTCACTTTCTTCTTAATGCTTGAATAGCTCTTGAACATTGTTCTTGAATCCTTTTTATCAATGCTCTTACCTTCTCAGTATCTTCATGAACTCTTATTTGTGTTGACAACATTGAAGTAAGAGTTCCAGCTCTAAGTGGATATTCTTTCTCAGCAAACATAAAAGCATCCACTCCAGCTTTTGTAGAAACATGATGAACTTCACATGAGTCATAATAAATCCATGTAGTTTCCACACCTATAGCTTCAAACTTCCAAAAGTTATCATTAATATCTGGTTCATAGAGCCTTCTTAGATCAACCCACAACTGCATTTCCTTCACATCTTTAAGACTGCCAGCATCAAATCTTTCTTGAACTAATCTCCACAGTGCATCAAGATCATCTCTGTCACATGCTTTGATAAGTTCTTCAAACTGAATGAATGATGAAGTCTCAACACCTAGCCTTGTAATTTTCCATGTTGGAGCAAAGTTGCTAGCAGTGTAAACTTCCCAATCAATGATAGGATGTCTCACTTGCAGTGGGTCTGGATAAAAATCTTCTTCTTCTTCTATTAAGATCATATCAGTCAGCTGTTCTTCTGTGAATTTCTCAGACTGAACCTTTTGTTCTTCAACAAATCTTGTTTTCTTTTGAGTCTGAGATTCTTTATCTTTAGCCTTTCTCTTCAGGTGAGGAAATCTTCTTTCTTCTTCTTCAGAGTTCATAGGAATAAAGTCAAGATCTTGCCTTTTAACTCTGTAGTAGACACCTTCAACCTGATCATGGGTCATCCCTTTAAATTTATGCATTTTCCAGCCACCAACATGACAACAGTAAGTTTTCATCCATGAAATAACTTGTGCCTTAGTTGGTTGCCTTGATTTCTTTTGACCCTTTCTGACTGAACCAATTGCTTCTTGAAGTGCTTGTCTATTCTTCATCTCAATAAAATCCTTCAACTAAGCTGTTCTTTGTTCCTCAGTTAAGGTCTTATCTGCAACAAGGTCAATTGCTTTCTTCTTGATTACTGGATCATTTTTAACCAAGAATTCAACTTCTTCATCTGTAGGTACATATGTGAATTCTGGAGTCTTCTCTCTCAGAATTGTAGGTGGAACAGTGGAAATTGGATTTACATCCATAGGAGCAGTGGTTTCCATTCTGTCCAATCTTTTAGCCTCCATGAAGTCTGCAATCTCCATTTCATCTAATCTCTTTTTGTTTGCAACTTCATCTTCTCTAAACTTTCTGGCAACTTCAGCATCATAATCAACTTGAGCTTGTACTCTCCTTTTAACCTTCCGTTTTGGTTGCTCTTCATTCTGCAATACTGCTTTACCCTTTTCTTTTCTTATCTTCTCAATTTCTTCCTCTACAGTGGTAATGGTCTGACCAGCAGTGGGAACCATTTGCTCTGTAGTGGTAATATGAACTTCAGTGGAAATTCGGTCTGCAGTGGAAATATTTGTTGCAGCAGTGGAATCTTTTTGCCCTGGTTGATCTATATCAAGTTGATGCTGGAGAGGTATTTCTTGCTCTTCAGTATCATCCATTTGCTCAAATGCCAAATCTTTAACTCCAAAATCAAAATCAGCATCAGAATCATCTTCTTCTCTGAAATCAATTCTCCTCCCCTTGGTTTCAGCATCTGTTTTCCTCCCCTGTTTGGGAGAATTCCCAAAATCTTCAAAGAAATCTTCACTGGGTGAGGATGAAGAAGAAATCATCAACTTTGTAGTCCTCTTCTTTTGCTTTAACCCCTGTACTTCATCCTTCAAGGCTTGAATCTCTTGTTTCAAAGCTGTAACATCCTTGGCATGTTGCTCCTTTACTTGTGCCAAGTCTTTCTCCAGAGATCCAACTTGCTTTGTTAATTTGGTACATAATGCCATTAATTCCATTGGTTGCTCACTGCCCTCAACACTTCCAACTGTGTTACCTGTTGGGAGAGGTGAATCATAGGGCAAAGGTTCAGAATCCTCCCTAGCAGGGCTAGGTTGAAGCCTGGAACCACCACTGCTTGTTCCAACACCAAAAGGATCAGGAACATGCTGTGTTGTGATGAGAGGAGATGGATGTTTTTGCCTCCTCTCATATGTATGAGTAACTGGTGGAGTATAATCAATAGATGGAACAGTTATTGTGGGTGTGGTTTGAGATACAACTGGGATTGTTGCATCTTCACCCAGTACCTGTGCAATTCTTGCAAGCATTTGAGGAAAAAGTGGTGTAAAAACCCAATTACCAACCTTATCCATATTTTGAAAAACTTTGGGCTTAAGGCAACGGATTTTGTAAACTCTTTTATGGGGTTGCAGTTGAAATTCATTTAACACAGCTTGCACAAACCTTGGATACATCAAAAATTTTGTTGAACTCTTTACATTGCCTTGCATACTTGTAAAAATATATTTAGACCAATTAAAAATCCTATCTTT